>VUQK01041206.1:0-13727 GCA_015106715.1 Bujurquina vittata
GATTGAGTATGTTCCATGACAGAAGAACATGCACACACACAAAATTACAACATGACTGGAGGTATGTGTGTAAATGGATGAGTTGGTGTATATGGCTATGCATGGATTTGTGCGCATGCACATAGCATGTCTGTGTGTGTGTGTGTATTTGTGTATATATGTGTATATATCTTTCTTGGTTTTTTTGTTTTGTTTTTTCTTTCTTCTTTTTTTCCTGTTTCTTCTCTCTTCTTTTTCACTTTATTTTTTTTTCTTCCCCCGCCTGTCAGAACTGGCATAAAAAAATAAAATAAAATAAAAAACTAACAGGAACAGCCTATAGACAACCTATAGAGCGCTTCCTGTAAAGCAAATATGTTTGGTCCAAGAGTGCGTTCAGATTATCATTCTGACTGCAAAACTGCCAGACATGACAGGCTTAAAAAAAAAAAAAGAGGGGACAGAGCAGAGGGGATAAAGGAGAGAGGATGGAGCAGAGGGGACGGAACAGAGGGGTTGGGTCAAGGCAGAGGGGACGGAGCAGAGGGGTCAGGTCGGAGCAGGGGGGGTGGAGCAGAGGGGTCGGAGCAAAGTTGTCGGAGCAGAAAGGTCGGATCAGAGGGTCGGATCAGAGGAGTCGGAGAATCGGCACTAACAGTCTGATGGGCAGACGAGACGGAACGCAGCAGCAGCAAATGCAAGTGCTTCTCTGGCAGCTTGCTCTGTTTCAGAGACGCCATCCTGCAGCGCTCCTGTCACACAAACAAGAAACTGGAAGGTGATCTGCGTGCAGCTGAGGTGAATCTGACTGCAGGGTTTCCTCAGGGTAGCTCACTGAGCAAACTTCAAATGTCTGCACACACTTTCAGCTGCTTAGACTGCCTTCAGACCTGCTCTCACTGACAATGATGGTCTCAGCTCAACATCTTTCATTATCTCTGCGCTCCAGGATTCTGAGAGGAATTCGTTCCTCAGAGCCGATGCTCAGTCACTCTTTAACGTGTCACATTCAGCGCCTGGTGAGAAAACTGAACCAGTCCTGCCTTTCCTGTGGGTCAGAGGTAAGATCCTTTATGTCTGTGCTGAATTATTTTGATGTTACTGATATGAATGCATCTCCGCACCGCTGCACACTGTCATGGAGACCTGAGGCCGAACACAAACCTACACGTACCACCGTACGTGTCACAAAGCAGACTCGGGAGCCCAGCTGCAGTTTTCCAGTTTTTATTCTAAAATAAGAATGAGTTCACTTTGGATAATCTTTGCTTGAGGTGAACGATTAAACAGCAGAGAAACCCCCGGCCCACTGCTCCACCGGAGACTGAGAGAAACAGGAAGCTGGATGCTCGGGGGATGTTTGCTGTGTCCTGTCAGGGACTCAAACACTGTTACATTTACAGGGTTATTCTCGGTTCCATTTTCTAACCGACATACACACATCTTACAGAAAAATGTAGGAACTAATTGGTCCTAAGTATTAAGATTTATTCCTTCTGTTTGCCCCTGAATTTGGAATGGTGCGAGTCTCCGAGGAACAACATGGATGAACTCGGGCGGACTTCAGAGACGGTTGCACCTCAGCCTTCAATCACAGCTTGCAGGCGTGACCTGGACGCAGAGTTCCTTACTGATGGGTTTGGAGTATCATCTCATCTGGACTGAAAGGCTGAAGTGAAAATTCAGTGACTGTTGCAGGATGAATTTGCACAGCAGATGTTGAACTTTTATCACTATCATTATGTCCTTTGTATCTGCCCCGCTGTGGTCTACATCCACCCAAAGACAAATGCTGCCTCTGCTTCCACAATTTATGATGTGGTCTCTTTCACTGGAGGCACCAGACTTTATACCAGCTGATTTTTATCATATCTCACTTAAAAAGACACAAACTTTTATCAGTGCCCTCTCTGCCCAACCAGGAAAGATAAGATATTAAATCTTTGTTATGGATTAGTAAAGGATGCCTATAAATCACTCCCACTGCCTCCTCCTGGCCCTGCAGATCATAAACATGCGCACTTCATGCCCATAAAGCTTACAGTTTTAAAAAGAAAGCACAGATGAAGGACAGGAGGAGGAGCGCTACGACTGCACACGTTTGAGCAGGTTTTGCAGAGATGATCTGAACAAACGTGCTGACGCCTTTTGGAGAGACGTGATTGTTCTCTGTACGCACAATTAAATTTCACCCAACAAAAAGCCACGGGTCACTAACTCCAGCACACAGATGGAGAAGCTTGTCTTTAATCTGATTTATTATCTAAATGTTGAAGGTGGCCACATCCCCTCCATCCTCCCTGAAAGCTGCACGTCTTACATCAGGCTGCAGACGTCTAATTAAAGAAAGCTGCGCCGCTGGCCACCATGTTTAACCCCGTGAAAGCTGCGACTGCCCCTCAAAGCTTCCAGTCGCTGATTTTCGAGCTTCAGTTTGACATCAGTGGGCGTGAAAGTGTCTCCTCTCCTCTGTCCTGTTGTTTTTATTTAGAAGACAAGCTGTCTGGTGTCATTGGCTGTAATTACAGGCCCTGTCACCTGACTGTGCTGACCTACTATTACCACACACACACACACACACACACACACACACACACACACACACACACACACACACTCTGCTCAAACACTGTTATCAGACTGACTGCTGCTTTGCATCCAGCAAACATCACGGCAAGTCTCACACATTCAGACACATGATGCAGTTCATGTTTTGAATGAATTACGTGGGTGTGCGTACCACATGAAAAGACTTTTTATGTTGGAAACAAACAAGGAGGTGACAGCGCTGCGGCAGAGTTTAGCTTTATTTTGAAGTCATTAAGACAACAAGAAACTTTAACGAGGTCCATGGGGGGAAAAAATCTCTGCAGCTACACACACAGGAAACACACATATAATTAAGTCCAAAGGTGCAGTAACAAGAAAAAACAACACAGCTAAACACAGCATGGATATGATGAGCGGCTGAAATCGTATTCAGGGCTGCCTGGTGCAGAGGAATGGAGGACACAGGAAGAGGGGAACAGAAACCAGAGCTTTGCTTATTTGATGCCAATGACCAAAAACCAAACAGGAAGTGGGAGCAAAGAGCAGAATTCCCACACATTCCCAAACCGGAGCACAAACAGTCCTAACAAAAGCAGAACAATACAGGTGAGAGCATTCAGTAATAGGTGAAGACAACTTCTGTCTCACACTCTAACCACATCAAGAGTCAGTATCTTATCCAAGGAAACTTTTGGCATGCGGCCCAGGATCGAACCACCAACCTTCCCATTGCTAGATGACCCGCTTTTCCTCCTGAGCCACATCCTTACGTAAGGTGAGCGGCGCGCCGCACTAACATACTGTCCTGATGGACACCTTCATGGATATCTGCGGTCACACGGGCCGCTCAGCCTGAATGTTTGTGATGCAGGACGATGAAGAGCACCGCAGAGGTGCTGCGGCGAGCTCTCTGAGGCACCAAGCTGCTTTTAGGGTTCCTTCTTGATCTCCTGGCTGCAGTCGCCCGTCCATCTGTACACCGTGGAGGGGACCTGATACGACTCCCATCAGCGCGTCTGTGTTTGCGCCGCCAGAGCGTTTAATAGCAGCTTTAATGTCATTCTGTTACGCCTGCTAATGTTCCTGTTGGTGTGCATGTGCGCGTGCACGTTTCATTGTCTCCAATAAAGCCCCATGCATCTCAGCTCTTTGAGCCTGTGAAGGCTCTTTATGATTACAGATTCATTTTTTTATGACTTCTACATTGTGATGCTAATTACCTCGTTCACTGGTTCACACTGAAAACTGTGGACTTTAGAGCGAGCTGCGTGCCATAAAAAGCTTTTTTAACAAACCTTTTAGTCCCGAATAATCCAACATTAAAATGATATCTAAAGGAAGTAAAAACTGTCAGTGAGATACAACACAGAACTCTTATTAGAAACCATATTTTATGAACTGAGAGTCATAAAAACAGAGAGAAAGAAAGCTGAAAGCTGCAGCAGAGGCTGATCAGAGTGAACTGGGCTCTTTTTGCTCCTCCAGGTTCAACGTGCAAACGTCTGATGAAGAATGTGACAAACAGTGCAAATATAGCACTGAACCATCGTTTATAGTAATGACAGATATCATAGTTGGAACCATAAAGTTCTACTCCTTTGGTATCAGTTTGTGTGGCTCTTTGTGTTTGCAGAGAGGATCATGGGAAGTCAGGCTACAGGGAGCCTACAAGACTTCACCAGAAAAAAGCCTGAAATAACTCCCAAAGATACACAAACGACGGCTGCAGTGGATGGTTTTTGTTATTTGCGCGCTCAGCTTCACTTCATTCCAGCTTTTTGTATTTCATAACTTGTGTCTTCTCCACGGCACAATCACAAACAGAGAAGAGGGCAAAGGTCACCTCGACCCTGCAGTGGACTGAAAAGCACAGCCTCAGCCGTGAAGGTGTTAGAACCTTCTGGTCGGTGACAAAGGGCCAGCCCAGGGGAGCGCGGCGCTCCCTGGGAACAGGTCTGAGTGGCTGGGAACGGTTTGGGAAGAGACACTGATGTGAGGACGACTGGTTACTGTGCTTCTTAACAAATGTCCTGGACTGACGAAGGCACGCAGCAGATTACCCGCCTGAGACACCACCGCATGTATTTTAAAGCGCCTCTCTCATTGGCTTCATTCAGCTTCACCAGCTGAGGTTTTAATTCACTCTCATTCACGAACGTGTCGCTTTTAGGTGGTATTTGATGCATTTAAAGGGTAAAAATGAATGGCTCATAAAAAAAGTACTTAGCAATTTCTTTAAAGTGAATTATGATGTTTGTCTGTGACCTTCTGGCGGGTCTCGACATTTCTTCTGCAGCTTCTCGTGATGAATCGAGATGTTAAAATAAAGTCTGTTTAAAGGCCACAGTGGCTGCACTGTCAGTCAGCCTGTGAAAAAAAAGCAGCAACGCCACAATAAAGAAATCTGGTTTACTTGATTTAAGTCGACAGAGCGCCAAATCAGCCGAGTAGGGCAGGTGCTGAGACTCCCAGACCCCCCTCTCCCTCACCACTTCCTTCAGCTCTTCGGAGGAAAACAGAGGAGCTCCCAAACCAACAGAGGCACACGATCTCTGGGTCTGCCCCGGGATCTCCTCCCAGCTGGACGTTCAGCTGACCGAGGAGGCCGCTAAACCTTCAGTGAGGAGCTTAAATTCATTTATCATGCCTGCTGCTACACAATCCTTCAAACTGCAGATTAATGTGCAGTGGAACTTTTTAAAGGTCAGCTTTGAATTTCTTCTTCCTCAGGATCCACACGTAGAAAGTACAAATGCATATAAGGTGAGGCTCCCTAACATTGTGGGTTACTGGATGCTGAAGAGTCATCTGACTCTTAATGTAGCGCTACAGATATCTTACTGACAAACATCCGCAGCAAGCAGGAGGGTGAGTCCACAGACGGCCTGAGGAGCTGCCGGAGAGCCGGTTTCATCATCGGCTGGAGAGAAATGAGAGTCACAGCTGGAGCACAAATGAATCCTGATGTTTTTAGTCTTCGTGGAGAGATGGGCGGCCACAGCACTCAGAGCGGGGCTGGGGCAGAGAGGCCTCCATCACACTGGCCCGACTTTAAATGTTCTCACAGCAGAGAGCTGAGGCGGGTCCTCGATCGCGTTACTGCAGGAGATTCAAGAGACGACATCACACCGGACTGTAAGCATCATTTACAGAGCAGCTGTAACCCTACAGATTTCCCAGGCTCAGCCCTGATGTTTTAAAGCAAAAATGAATTAATGGACAGAAGAAAAGGATAGTGCATATAAAGCAGGAATGACCTTTAAATATAAACCAACAAATACACCTTTTTAAACCACTGACAGGTTGATCCCGTCTGATCTTCTAAATTAAAACACTTTTTATGTAAATGTGTGATAAAAAGTGAAATGTTACTGCTATTAAAAAATGGGAGAACCTACTTGTGGAATACAGCGTTAACTGTTGGGCCGACCACACAAATGCTGCTCACCCAAAAACAAAAGGTCGAAATAACGAAGCCAAACAGGAAGCTGCACGGCCCCGTTTGTGTTCAAGGACACAAACTGTCACGTGTGAGCACGATTGAGGAAGTAACGGATTTCCACGGGAAGTTTATTTCTTGTCGGCAGCATGTATTTTATCTGGGGAAAGCAGGTAGGTGTCACAATGGCAACCGAGTAACCAAAGCTTTAAAATGATTTTAAGCCAAAGTGTGAGCTTCATGTAAACATAACCCAGTGAGCAACATTCTTGTTTAAGTAATAACTTATTTAAAAATGGTGCAAATAATGTGTGAAAATCTGTGACTTGACCTTTGGCCTCTGGAGTGAAAGCTGAAATGAATCTTCTCTTTTTTGCCCTTTAAAAGTGGAAAAGGTCATTTCTGTGCACGACTGCTGAGACTGTGTTGAACCGGTAATTACTGGACTTTAGAAAAATTTAGAAAAATTAAAATAAAAATGTCTTCAGTCTTTGTTAGTTTGGTCAAGAACCACGATCAAGCTCCACGGCTGCGACTCTGTTACCTTCACAGTGTTGTGTTCATGTTGTTATATCTATTCTGAAATCAAACCTTGCCCCAACAAACACTTGTACAAGTTATGATTATAGAAAAGACTAAAACTAAAACTAGACTAACATCTTTAAGCAACAAAAGGACCTGGCTGGAGCAAATGCATGACAGAAAGTGCCTGAAACTAAACTTTAAAATGAAACAAAAGCATTGAAATACAATCCAATACTAAAACATGTAACTCTGGGGGTTTGGCACATATTCAGCTACAGGGCAAAGCTGCTAAACTGCCTGTGACCAAAAGTCTGCGTGCTGTGTGGTGCTTTTTTCTGTGGCTGGATACATTTTTTTGGTGATGTGGGTGCTGTGGGGGGTGGTGTCAGTTTGACGGGCTTCTTTGCCGTGGCCCCCCCCCACAGTCGAGGCCACCGGTCACCCCTGATGGGACCAGAACTGTCAGCCTCACAGCAATCACAAGTCTCCAGGGAGCCGGGCACCTCGCCTGCCTGCCCACCGCCAAATTAAAGCTGCTGCATGAGTTCATGTTTGTTTACCAGCGAATGGCAGCCTCGCTTCCACTTCCTCCTTCCTCCTGCTGCAGCGCCTGTGAAAATGCATTTCTGTTTGAGAAAATCGATTTGGGAGTACTTGGATCCCATAAAAGTCATTTCTACCATTTGTCATCTGTGCAGCATGAGGGTGTGCAATAAGAAGAATAAATAAGAAGGTGGAGTGTAGGGTGTAGAGCATCCCTGATATGTAGCTGTAATATTATCTCAGACACTGACGGAAAAAATGGCTTTCTACTGTTCCTGTGGGAAGTGACATCATGCTGCAGACTGCAAGACCTTCCCTGAAGAAGCTATCTGGATGGCAGCACAGGTTGGAGATATGGTTCAGCATCAATGGGCACGGGGAGGTTTCCCACTCTGCCTCAGTCCACCTTAAACAAGCTCGGGCTCAGAGGAAGCAGCAAAGTTTGGGTCTTGTTCCTCTGTTGGTTCCTGGCATGGTGGAGTTTGAGCTTCATGTTTGGATGCAGTGATTTCACCACAGACTCAGGCCTGAGGGTCTGAACACCACCAGCACCCACCAGCTCCCAACAGCACCCAACAGCTCCCACCAACATCCACCAGCACCCACCAGCACCCAACAGCACCCACCAGCTCCCAACAGCACCCACCAGCTCCCACCAACATCCACCAGCTCCCACCAACATCCACCAGCTCCCACCAGCTTCCACCAACATCCAACAGCACCCACCAACATCCACCAGCTCCCACCAACATCCCCCAGCTCCCACCAACATCCACCAGCACCCACCAGCTCCCACCAACATCCAACAGCACCCACCAGCTCCCACCAACATCCAACAGCACCCACCAACATCCACCAGCTCCCTCAAACATCCACCAGCTCCCACCAACATCCACCAGCTCCCACCAGCACCCGAATCTGTGTGTCAGATTATGAACCGTAGAGAATGGAATTACTCATTTTATTCCATTTACAAACCTTCTTTAAATGTTGATCTCTTTTATTCTCTCAGTCTTCCACGGAGAGGTGGAGCCCTCCTGGTTTCCGACCCAGTCATGTCACTAATTAACCTCATGGGTTTTTTTTAGTCTCTTGTTGCTTCTGTACCAACTTTGTTGAAACATTTCAAATTTGAAATGATCTGTTTTTTTTTTTTAAAAAAACCTTGAGTATCTTTTCAGTTTTACAATTTAAATGTTGTATTTGTCCGTTTCTTAAAATTAAATATAGTTTTTAAATGATTTGCATATTTGTTTACATTTTACACACATCCCAGTTTTTCTGGAACTGTTTGACCACTTCTTATATGTGCAGCTGAACAATAAGCCTTTAAAAGCTGGATGTATCCATGGAAGTTGTTCCAAGAAGCTCGTCGCATCGGGAGCATCCCATTCTGGGTCATCCCAACCCGTCCTCCTTCATGGCGCTCGCTGTCTCTGTCTCACCAGCTGCATCTCATCTCATTAATCAAGACCTCCACCCATACTCCGCTCTGCCAGCTCAGTGTCTCTGCTAGCATCCTCCCTCTTGCTCTTTGTGGATCAGCCCATCTCTGCTGCCTGCCAGGTCGCCTCGCTCAGCCTCTGGGCTTCCATCCATCAGCCCAGCCTCACCCTCAATTTCTCCACCTGCCCGCCAGCCTTGCCTCACACCACTTTGCCTTCGATACTCAACAGCCCAGCCACCGCCTCTGGCTCAGCCCTCCTTCCACCTCCTCCTGAACTTTGCAATAAAGTTTGTCGTCTGCACCTGGGTTCACCTGTTCTGCAGTCTCATGCATCAAAAGTGAAGAGAATGTACCTTTGGTGGATCTTGCATTTTCCGGGTGGTGTGAAGTTAAAGACATCTGTAGCTACTTCTCATGTCTGAAGTTATTTAAGACTTTTATTCTGACTAGAGGCAATAAACATCTCTCTCCCTCTGGCTCAGATTGTCCACAGTGTTACAGTACTCTTATTCAGCTGACCTGACTGACTTTTTAAATATTTTCTAAAAGACACTGAACGCCAGAAATATTGATGTATTATTTTATCAATGGTTTTAGAGTTATGAGTCACTTGCAGCCTGTTAAGAGACTGCTTGTACTTATGTGAGACGGCTGGATTGTGAGCATTTAAATTTGTGTGTCCGTATGTCTGCAATCATGGAGCACCTGTTGGTGGAGAGGTTTCACTGCCACTGCGATGAGCTCCTTAAGTGATCAGATTATGTGACTTTTAGTCGAATGGCTGCAACACAGAAAAGGGAGAAAACATAAGAAGAGATGCAAATTATGTATTACTATTGCATGCTGAACAAGATACATACAAATACACTGTTAGCACAACATGTGGTTAACAAATTGGAGCCAGAAGTCACCATATTTGGATGAGAGTGCTAAGCTGGTCTGTTAGTCCAATGGAGCCACAGCAGCCATATTATTGGTCAGATAATTGCATTCATAATGCTCCAAAAGCACAAACATGGTCCAGAGGTCCAGTTCAGGGACCCCAGTTAGCTGAGGGGAAGCCTAGCAGACAGCTAGCAGCTACAGCCGCCTGTGTCACCATCCACCTTTCAGTCAGAGAGGCCACGCCCCTAATAATGCAAACTTTAAACTTTAATCAAATTTAAACAGATGAGTTACGGAGTAAGTTGTGGTGCTATACGCCTAGGCTACTGGGGGGCGGGGGGTTGTTCCCATAATGCACTGTTTCTTTTTATTCATGACTTTTCTCTCTGTTTATACCCCACTCTGTATGTAATCATTAGTTATTATTAATCTCTGTCTCGCTTCCACAGTGTGTCTTTTGTCCTCTCTCTCTCCCCTCAGCCCCTCTTAGCAGATGACTGCCCCTCCCTGAGCCTGGTTCTGCTGGAGGCTTCTTCCTGTTAAAAGGAAGCTTTTCCTTCCCACTGTCATCAAGTGCTGCTCATAGGGGGTCATCTGATTGTTTGGCTTTGTCTATAATTATTGTAGGGTCTTTACCTACAGTATAAAGCACCTTGAGGCAACTGTTTTGACTGAAATGCGACTGAAAAAAACTGAAATTAATTGAATTTTATTGAATTGAACTGATTTGTATTGGCACTTGTTAATTTCATGTCTGTAGAGGAGTGTCACGTTAAGTGTAATCCATGGTGTGTACTGTGGCAGATATTCAATGCAGAAGAAGCTTTTAAAACTTAATTAAAAAATAATCTGAGCGTCTGAGAAATAACATCATGCTCACTTTGCAGCAAAATATATTATTTAAATTACTTAAAAAACATACTTAAATGAATAATTGAGAATCATCAGCATACCTGTGATAACTATTGTAGTGTTTCCTGATGATATCACCTATATAAACATATAATGCATACAGAGGAAGGGGATGAAACTCCACAAGTCTGAGACCCTTCAGACTCTTAACCATCATGCACTCCCATTAGAAAGGCATTTGATCCATCCCAAATGTATTCATAATGAATTAGAACAGATGGCATGGCCCCAGCAGAGTCCAGATCTCAGCATCATGGAGCCAGTCTGAGATCACATGAAGACACTGAGACAGACAAAATCCACAGAACAACTGTGGCTGCTTGCCAGCCAAGAATCTTAAAAAGCCAAGGAGCTTAAAAAGCCTCTCCCTAATGCTTTTAAAGTTCCTTTAAAGATTACTAATGCTAAAAAAAAAATGCTCACAGGTTTTTTGAAGGTCATTGTTAAATAAAACTGTTCATTCCTTTACATTTGAAAGCATCCCTCACTTAGTGCCTAAACAGTTTGCACAGTCCTTCAGGTTTTATATTGCTCAGAGTTCTTGGTTAAAGCCTTGTTTCTTTGTCCTTTTGGAACAAAACATTCTGCTGCATTCAGAACTTTTTTGTGATAATTTTAAATGTTCTCTCAGCAGTTTAAACATTAAAAGAACTTTCTGTTCAGGTTATCACCTTCAGGTGTGCCTCAGTCACATGGTCAGTAAGAACCTGGAGACAGCACCGATGGTTCCTAACTTAAGGAAGTGACCCTGAAGTATCTGCAGCCATAATTAGAGCTGGCCCTAGAGTTCTGCAAATCACTGCTTCACAATGATACACATCAGATCGTTCATGGAAACAAACCATCAGCATGATCATCACTTAACTTACACATTTTCCACCTTCTAACAGGCCTTGTTAATATGTAGCCATCTTCTGAACTTTGAATATTTTTAAAGCAACAGGTGAACCATAAATGTTATTGAGTTCTTATTGGACTTAATCCTATAAAGTTCAGTTCAGAGTTGAACAGAACTGAATTGAATCTTACTGACCTCTGACTGACATAACCAGGTATCATTACAGATGATATTTGACAAAATTTACATTTATCCTTCAGATTTCCTTCTACAGTATGTCGCCTGCTCTGGCCCTGGGAAGACAATTGACTATTACCAGTTTGTTATTGGTGGCAAAGCTACCTTGGTCCACAATGACTGGCTAACTACCAGATTTTTGAGGGCGCAGAGCCAGGTCTCCAATTCACTGAGCCTATTGTCACTCCTAAAGCAAGCTGAGGAGTAACTAAACATCTGCCACACAGAGTAGGAAAGCGTGGGAGGGACAGGAGAAGAAGCCATGCTGCAGAGAGCCGAGCTAATAGCTATACTAAGCTAGTGAATCCCTAAAACCAGACTAAGTGAATAATATGAAAATAATTTACAGGTGATTCAGCTTGGATAAACATGTGAAGATTACTGTATGAAATAAGTCGTTATCTAGAGATTTATAATTAATGAAGCTACACAATAACGCCACTGTACTCAGTAACAGGAACTTGAAGTAGTAAAATACTGCAGTGAGAGCCAAACACATCACACACACTTCTTAAACATTTCTTTCATCACTGTCATTGCTACAGTACATTGTATTTTTTTTTAAATCTCACATTTCCACTAGTATCTACACAGCGGGGGTTCACTCGACTTGGCACAGTTTGTAAGCATTTCCATTAGGTCCTGGTACCAGGTTCTTTTTTAGTACTCACTCAGCCGGGGTTCGAAGTGATGTGAGGTGATCCGAAAATGTGACGTCAAAGGACAGCACGCCACTGATTGGCCAGGGAGTGTCGTCACTAGCCGAGTCATGAAAGCGACTCCTTCACCAGAATCAACCAGTTTTAAAACCTGACAGCAAGAAAATGGAGGCTCGCAAACCACTGGGAGGCTCAGCTGAATGCCCAGACAGACAGTTTGCAGCGGTAATGTTTGCAACAAAAGAGCCATCTCCATCCATTAGAACATTGTACAAAGACTTACGCATGATGACAATAGTAAACGGACATTAGCTACCGTTAGCGTGCCTCTAGCTCATCCATTGTTGTGTTGTGTTTGAGTTGCATACAAATTACATCGAGAGACTACTGCTCGCATTGCTATATTGACTCCTCCCACATTTACGTGGTACTCAATTACAATGGAAACAAAACAAGACCGTGGCGAGTTGTGTCGAGTTGACCCGTGCTGAGTAGGTACTAATGGAAATGCGGCACATGTCTTTATTCAAGACTTTTCAGCCTTTTGACAGCTCTATTCATCAGTTATAAATCCAGAAGCTCCAGGACTCGGTGAAGGGACTGGGCCAGAACTTGGCACCCTACCTCTGGTGGATCACGCTCTCTGTACTCAGCTTTCAGTCTTCCTAGGGGACCATCATTTCCAGAAGTACAACTTGCTTTGTTGTGTCTAAGAATGATGTCTGGACAGTGGCTGGGGACTTCAGAGTACTGCTGTGTCCAGCTGGAATAGACTTATTATTTCTTACTATGACCAGAAGGCAGAACCCCCCCTGCTGAAACAGAATTTGGTGAGAACATCATTCATGGAAAATATTTTCCCCTCGTCAGCTAACAAGGACAGCAGTGAGCCCCTGAAAGCAACAGAATTCTGAGACTTATGCTTTACGAGTTCTTATTCCACTTATCAAAATCCATGACCCTGAATTAGATAAGTGGAAAAAAATGGATGGATAGATTTATTATTAGGAAAACCAGTTTGTTTGGATTCTGCATGAACATGAAATGGTCAAAGAAATGTTATTAGTTTGTACAGATGTCCTATAACAAAATGTCCTGTTATTTTGTTATAGTTAACTGATGTATTTCAGTGGGAACAATGTTGTGCGTCTCCATCAAGTGTTTTCAGCAGCCCCCTGAGGGGGCGCCGCACCGGGATACAGAGAAGACTGAGTTTTGTGTCTGTAGTTTTACACTCCCGAATGAGCTCTCTGTAAACTACTGTATGAACCTAAGCAAGTGTGAAATAACTGTGTTCATGTAGACAATAAAAGAAAGGGGAGATTTGTGTCCAGGGCCGTGAAACAGTAGATTAAACTTCACGGTTTTCATGAATTCTTGTGAGACTGCGTTGGCTCCTTTCCTCACATCTGATAAAGTGCAGTAAACACTTTTATAAGCTTTTTTAATGTAGAGATCAGGGATAAAATGAGGCAAACCCAAACAGTTACATATGAAAATCAATACAAAAGATAGTGAAGTACCAATGTGTCTTCAGCTTATCTGCAATTATGTTACCAATGAACACTATTGGATGTTGTTTGTGCTCCATTAACACTATGGATTTTAAATTTACGACTGAAAAGTGTGTGTCTGCCAAATCTGTGACTGTTCAGTTACAATCTGAGTGTGTTGTGTGTGTGTGTGTGAGTGTGTGCGTGCGCGTGTGTGTGT
>VUQK01041207.1:0-15262 GCA_015106715.1 Bujurquina vittata
ACCATGACAATAACTCACAGTAAAACAAAAAATAACTATTAACCTGAAACTCTTTTTGTTTTACAAGAGCAAAAAGGATTTTGTGTTTTTTTTTAGATACCACCATAGTTAACTGGGGGTTACACTTGTTGTTGGTGTGCACGCTGATTTGAGTGAATAATAAATATATGCACCTGTAGCTGCTTTTTAAACAGTTGTATCATTACGATATCGACCATCTGAAGAAGTCTGCATTACATTCTTCAAAGCTATAGAGTTAGTTTTTCAGCAGCCAGCCTGTTTAGATACCAACAATACTTGGCTAGAATTATGAAAATGTTGTAGTTTGGGTTAAACTAGACCCTTTCACACCATAAGAATTTGGTCATCTTTTTTCTGATTTACCAGGATCATAAATCCTTTTAATTCATCACTTGTTGCCTGCCAGTGGCTTTCAGCAGGGTTACTGTTGTAAAGGGAGATGTTCAAAACACCAGGGTTCATATTCAACCATATTCACAAACAATCTTCTAACTTAGCCTGAAATATATCAGCAAGGCGTCCGAGCTTATAGCAGTAATTTAAATGTTAGAGCAACTTTTAGTGCAAGGAAGGGACTAAAACCATGTCTCACACACACACACACACTTAAAATGTGTTGTTGTTTAATCACAAAAGCTTTAAGTGAAAACTGAAAAAAACAATTTTGGGGCATATATAATGTAATGAATGTCCATGGTGAAGAATTGTAAGCCATACTTTAGCTTTCAAAATGTTTGAAAACAGACCTTTCTGCATAGATGGCCATTAGCATAACATGCTGATAATTGTTATATTTTTGCATATGATTATTTACTCTGCTGGTATAAGGAGTACTTAATGTTTCAATTCCAACAGATTGGTGCTTTTATCAGTTACTCTAACAACAACAGCAAGATTGTTGTATGCAAATGTATTTTGCAAGTCTGTAAAATTTGAAAAACAAAATCAATTTTGTCGCCACAAGACACAAATTCATCACTGCTGCACTTTCTCTTTTGTTTCACTTACTTCTGTTATTGTGTTATTGCATCGGGTTGAAGATGTGAGCACATCTCTAATAAGATCCAAAAACAACATCACGCCTGCAACATATTACCTATATGATGTTGTTTGTACGTTCACTTGTTTAACTCACTCAAATTTTGTATTCCGGATTCTCTTGTACATACTCTGATTTATAGTTTATATATTTTATTTTATTTTATTTTATTTTATTTTATTTATCAATGCAGGTTGCACTACTCTCTTGTACGTATGTTTTTATGTCTATTATGTTTATATATTTATAGTGTAGTACTCATCATTGACACGTCATAGTTCAAAGAATTGTCTTACAGTATCACCACTAGCAGCTATTGGCAGCACTAGGAGGCTTTGTAAATAGGGATCCAAGTCCCAACAGGTTTGAACCAGAATTTCCTGACTCATCGGTCTGCAATTTATACCACTACCACCCCTCTAAGGCAGTCTTTGTGGGTCTCTAAATGGGGGCCGTTACCTCCTGGCTGATGTTACCTCAGACAGTTTGTCAGGACACCAACACCACAGAATACTGTGCAGCTGATAGGAGCATTACTCTCCAGGATGAGAACCTCTTGACCGATTACACATATAATTGTGATCTGTTTCAAATATACATAATGAAGCACATAATATTTGCTCGATGCGTGTTTAAGTCTTGTCTGTTCTAAAATCATATTTTTACTCATTATCAGCTTTAATACACAACATCAATGAATCGAAAGAGCTGTCAAGAAGTTTTAATTGAATCTGCAATCCTGTAGCATCAACCACCAAATCCACACCCAGCAACTGCACAGAAATGTAGAAAACACCCCATGAAGTCATGTAAGTCATAAGACATAACACTCTTCAGCCATATGCTGATCAGCATACACATTTAAAATAAACGATGATAAGACATTAGGTTTGAATTGGGTTTTCTCCTCTTTTTTTGCTGCTGCGTGGAAAAGCTGATGATGGTTATTTTCTGCATCTGTTTTCAGATTTTGTTGCTTCTGTTCAGGTCCCCATATCAGAGACTCTTTTGTGATTCCACAGTTACTTCAACATTTGATCACTTGTAGAGTATACAGTTCATGCTTGCACTGCCCGCATCTGCGGTCAGACAGTAAACAGCCACAGTAATCATGTTTCATTCAGCTCAAACAGGAGGAAACTGCGTGTTGCCATAGGCTAATGGCTTTTTACGTTGATTGTAGTTTGGCGTTCTGTTTTGACATGGCATGAGCGGGAGCAGCTGCATTCAATCTTTTTGATTGTAATTAAATTTTACAAGGACAGCTAACATATAAATCCATAAATCATAAAACTAGAGAGGGTTACAGAAACTACCTGGTGTGCTTATAAGTGTTAAGTCTCTGTCTGGCATTCCTGCTCGCTTCCCCCTTTGACTACTAAACTGTTTTTAATGCAGCCAAATTGACAATACAGTTATTTATATTTACTTATGTGTTTATGTTGCCTGGCAGCAGAATGAGGAGCAAGTCTGCTAAGGTGGGGAGAAGCTACATACAAGTCGAAGAATTTTTTAAAGGATTTTTATATTCAGACACAAAAATAAGAATTATAAGATGACTGAGAAATAAAGACAAACTTCAGGGACAACAGGTCCCACGAGAGCTACCAAATCAAAGAAATAAGCAAAACCAAAGTAGGCTAATGGCTCACAAGAATACTAACTACAAAAGAGAATGGAAAACAAATGCAGCCATCTCCCTGCCTTTCAGCTGATGAGACTGTACAAAACAGCAACTAATGTGTGGAATGCGAGTGCAGTCATGTGGATGTCTGTGCCTGGCCCGGTCCCAAGCAGTAACTAGTACCTCAAACACAAAATTAATTGTACTTAGTACATGTGTACAACTTTACAGTCTGTATGTTTGCAAAGTGTTTGTTTGCAAGATTCACAAACTGAATGTTAAAAACTAGAGACACTGGAAATGGACTGCTCAAATTAAGGGTGTACTCACACCTCAAGCACAATTATCCCACCCTCCAACGACTCTCCCACTGGCCTGCCCTTAATCTTAGCATCTCATCCCCTCTCTCATGGACACATACTCTGGAAAAACCATTCTGCAGAGGGCAGTGAGGCTTATAATTTAATGCCTTTTGTGGCTTAATTTGGGAAGTGGTTGATGCACTGCCCTTTCACATATTTGCTAAATACTTAAAATGATTTTTATGGAGGTCATTCTAGGATGACCGCACCATCCACCATAAATTGCAACACACACTGAGAAGCAGCTATGCTGGGCTTAAATACTGTAGGTCATTAACTAGATGGATTGGCTAGCTAATTGGTGGGTTGGAGTGGGCTCCTCACCAATCAGTAACAAGTGCAACCAGGAAGCAGAGTAATTGGTACTGGTGTCACAAGGTCAACACTTCTTTAAATTATGGCTTGATTCAACGTTACTTAATAACTTGTTCCTTAACCATGTGACTTAGGTAAAGCAGGTCACCCACTGATCGGAAGGTCAGTGGTTCGATTCCTGCCTGCATGCCAATGTATCCTTGGGCAAGATACTTAACCCTAAGTTGCTCTCCGACGCAAGCGTTGGAGTGTGAATGTTAGCTAATTAAAAGCACTTAGCTTAGCTACACATGGAAGTGCTTGTATGATTGGGTGTGAATGGGGTAAATGTAAACATGCTGTGTAAGCGCTTTGAGTGCTCAGTCAGAGTAGAAAAGCGCTATATAAGAGCTAGTCCATTTACCATTTACTTTATTGTCACTGAGCATTCAGTGAAATTTTCATTGCAGCCCCATTCAAAAAGACATACATGCAGACATATATACACTATACATAAAAACACTAGTAAATACACAATAGGTTAAAATTAGGACCAATGTAAGTTAAAATTAGGACCAGTTCAAAAGGTTGCTTTTCTGACTGATTTTTAGGCATAGTCCACATATTAATGACTTTAGAAAGGTCATTCAATGAGCCTAGTGTTAGCCGCTTTCATCCATTCCACATCCATCTTTAATGGTTGAAAATGCCCAGTTGTGTCTATATCTCAGCTGATAGTTTGAGGTTATGCTGAAGAATTCTGAGGTACTCTGCCTCCTAAGGAAAATGGCCCCAAAGCATGATGATACCCCCACCATGCTTAATAGCTGCTAATGTTTTCTTGAGGATGATGGCCAAGCAATTCAATATTTGTCTCATGTGTCTGATCATAAAAGTTTCTTTCAAAACTTTTTTATTTGCCACTGTGGTCAGCTACATGCTTTAGGTGTTGATTTTGGAGGAGGGGCTTCTTTCGTGTACACAAGCTTCTTTCCATGCACACGTAGTTCCAGCAGCTTCCAGTTCACAACAGGCTTTAATCTAGTTTTAAGTGTGGCCACTTTGGCCCTGTTAAGATTTCATCATCTTTTTGATGCGTCCAACATCTTCTGTTACAGAGACGTGACTCAGACCTCCCCTGGGCAAACAAAGATAGCAACCAATGAATTCTTAACAGCATCCTGCCCTCTCCTAATGGATCTTTGTCAAGAAAAGCATCACCATAACAGAGGATGCTTTGCTACCTGAAAAGGGCTTTAGTGTAGCATGTGAAACGTGTATATTCGAGTTTGTTTTTGTTTTTTTTTTACATGTTGCGTCCATGTATACAAACTGTAATTTAATGATCAGAGATGAACATTGTGTGGAGGGCATAATTGGATGTGTGCTCTGTGAAACCCAAAGGCGTAGTATGTAGCAAAGCAATGGGACATAATCATGTCATGAAAACAGCAGCTGCCTTGTCTACAACCTGCTCTGCTTTGGGGGAGGACTAAATTTGCTGTTAGCTCTACTCTGTACAGGAGAAATGAGATATGCACCTAGGCAGCTGTCAAACCATTTATCATTTTAATAAGGCGCAGGTTGTTCTGAGGCCCTGAGTTGCTTTTTCTGTTCCGCGTTCTGCCTCCTCCAGGGGCCAAATTCAGTTTGTGAGCATAAGACATTTCAGGGCTGTGCAGGTAAACCACAGCTAATCTGTCAACAATATCTCAGACTGTTAATTTCTGTGAAAATGCATTTAATGATGTGCGTCTAAAAGGATGGCTTGTGCACACACTGCAGTTAAATCACCTGTGAAGAGAAAACAAAGTTAGTTAGGGTGCAGGGGGACACTCTTGCTGTTTTCCAAAACATCTGCTAAACTAGTGACTGTGCTTAGGAAACAGGAAAGTGTTTACTGACGTCTAGAACAAGAGAGCCGAGGGCTGTTCTCCCACAGACTTCTCGTCAGTACGTATAAAAATCAAATATGAAAAGAGTCCCAAACTCACTTCTGCAGAATGAGCTGATTTTGTTTGAACTTTGGTATATTTAATGAAAGCATTCAGAATATTAGGTTATTTATATATTTGGTATGCACTTTATAGAAAACATGGGGAGGAAAATAAAACAGGAGCATGTTGGGGCATTTCCTGTTCAGTAAAATCCAGAGGCTGATGAATTGGAAAAAATGAATATATCTTTGCCATGAGGTGAAAATTACACACTGGATCAGGTTACTTCCACAAGCAAAACACATAAAACTGCCTGATATCAGACAGAACTGTCAAGTCATTATGCTAATTTGCTCACCCCCGTGGGCCGGCAAATCTAGAAGAGTAAATAATGCCTGCATATCGCCATGATTTACCCAGTGCTAAAATAGGAAATATCTTGGAACACATTAAAAACCAATAGTACTACTTAAGTACACAGACACATGCAGGGCCTCAGTTGTGGCTCTGTATGGAAAAACCATACGCAGCCACAACCCCCTCATCATGCTGGTCACCAGCTTTGTCACACTGCTGTGGGACGGCATCCCATTCTTCAACCAGCATTTGTCAGTGTGGTTGTGTTGGTTGTTCTGACATGAACAGCACACCTAAGCTGATCCCACAAGTCTTCAATGGGGTTGAGGTCAGGACTGCAGGCAGGCCATTCCATCCGCTCCACTCCCAAATTCTGGAGGTAGTCTCCGATGCTCTGTGGAGGTGAGCGTTGTCATCTTGGACGATAGAGTTCAGTCCAGACTGTGGAGATGGGATTGGCACTGGTTGCAGAATCTCATCTTGATATCTCTCTGCATTGTGATTGTCTCTCGTGATGACAAGCCTGGTTGTTAGCTAGAAGAGTTTTGTGGATTTGTGTTTCTGACTCATGTTTGGTTACGTGATTGTTTGAAACTGCATCATTGGACAGTAAACTGCCAAATACACTAAGAACTAATTCACAAGGTTTTTTTTTAAAACATAGCACTTTAAACTAAACTAAAATCTCACCAATTCTAAAGAGGATGTTAAATAAAAAAAATTGCATTAATTTCCAATTCTATGTGTATGGGGATAGCAGTATTGCTAAGTTTTAAGTATGAAGCACTTCACACGGATTACTCCACATTTCCATAAAGTAAAGGCCCAGCTTCAGTGTTCAGATCAGGGGAAAAGAAAATTAATTAGAACTTTAAATAAATACCACAAAGAGACATTTTAACTGCTTAGTTATATGTGCAATATGGAATTTTGATTGCTGACATATATACTATTTATATTTTGTGGTTTTGGTTACAAATAATGTGGTCAGGTGCTTGCATGATAAATCCTTGTAAGGTAAAATGCACTCAGCACTGGCACACAGCTCAGACTGTGAGTACAGCAGCACCACCGATTTACTGCTTAGTCCTTCTGTTTGTGAGGGGTAGCCAATCAGAACAAGTATATATACATATAGAATAGGTTCATATTAAAGAGTTCCTGAATCTCGCCATTCTACGTAACTCCTGCTCTGTGCAGGATTTCTTTATATTCACTGTTTGTGTCTGCGTGTTGGCTGTTCAGGAGCTTCTGTGGTTTGTGAGATTCCCAGGTATCTGTCTAGTTATGCTACGCTGTACCAGTTGAGCAGAGTTACTTCAGTCAAATCCTCAGTGGAATATTAGCTAACGATCCCATCAAGACATTACAGGCGGGCTTACGAGGGATTACACAGTCCAGAGCACACAGCAAGACCGGCAACACCGTCAGGCACAGCGGACTATTAATATACTTAACAGGATGTATTGGCAATTTATAGGTGAAAATATAAAGACTGGGAGTTTTAAGATTGTTGATATTTTTTTGTGAAACCAGAACACGAATAATTATGGAAGATTTTCTTCGCTCAAAAGTCTTTTTTGATAAATTGACTGACAGTCACAAAGGTTTGTGTAAGAAAAGGCAGCATTTGCGCCTCTAATGACTGTTTTTCTGAGTCACTTGAGTGTGACTCACATCTGAGTAGTGGGTGAAAGCAGTGAATCAGGGGTTTTCTGTGAAGAAGTGCAGTTCTCTGACCATCTCCACTAACAAAATATACCGTCACCAACACAGCCACACCGTGGGAGTATCGATGAATACAGTGTCTGTTGATGCATTTTTGAATTATTTTAGTTTGTGCCGTTATATCAGTGTTCATTACTGTTCACTATTTCATCTGTCATGTCCAAAGTGGCACACAAAACCAAGGAGAGTTTTGTCTGGCTGTCTAGCCAGATACTCAGATAATTATATTTGGTGCCCTGCTTTAGGATATAGCTGTCAAGAGTGATGATATTTTCACCTGAAAGGGGGACACAGTCTTTCTAGCCAGCCTGGTTCGTGGTGGTGTTTAATAGGCATTTAGGAGTAGAGAAGGCCTGTTGGACCATAGGAAAACTATCCTGGAGTGATGCAAGTACTGCGTCTGGGGAGGAACCAGTGGGATAGATGTATCGTCAGTGTAAGGTGAATAAAAGTGAATGGGGTGAAGAGTCTTCAAGAGAGGAATAGCACTCAGTGCTATTATACTAAAATATGATACTAAAATACTAACAAGAAGTATTTAAACTTTATTTTTCACCTTAAAATTTTTTACCTTGCATTACCTGACCGAGGTTGTGTCCTGCTGCGTCATATTAAATCGACGATGTCATTTGGATGTGTCGAGCATCCATCGACTGTAGAGGCTAATGATAGGGATCTTTTTTCCCACTTTTTCTGCATTCCTTTTTTTTTTAGTTTGACCCAATTATGGCAAAATTTAATCAGGTTATTCTGGGGGTTATTGGCCATCCTTCATGCAAATTCGATATGAATCACCCTGGCAGTTTTGCTGTAATATTGCTAACAGACAGTAGCACCCTCTTCCCCTCTCTGGGGGCGGGGTACAACAGGTCAGACCTTTGACCTGTTTTTTATGTTGTAAAAGAAGAAATGCTAAAACTTAGCACAGACAAGACCTGTGCTAGACCAGTGCTAGACCAAAAATCCCACAAAGGCATCACAAGATTATTTTATAAAAAGGAACATTTAGCTTTTTACCCTTTTTTCTCTATCAAACTATACCAGGAAAAAAGTCAACTCTGGGCAGATAAAGCCAAAGATAACTGCATGGATGAATCATATTTATTTATTTTATTTTAGACCCTTTAAAATGAATGAACACTGTGCAGCCCACACACTTGTGTCAGTAAGTGAGCAGATGTGATAATGTATCTGATATCTTTCTCATCTAGCTCATTGTGTTTCCCAAGAGAACATTTCACTAATCCTCAGAGAGGCATTTCTACACACAGTCGCTGCTTGTTTTGCAGTCAAAGGTGACGGCTGTCGCAGCCTGTTTGTGCTAGCGTTGACACCCGCGGGATGATGGGTAATGATGTTTCTTTGTCTCCATGTTTGAGCTGCGCCAAGCGAAGCCCGCTGCTGTGGCTCGCTGTGTCACTGCCCTGTCATCAACTCTGCTCAGGCAACACAACACAATCGCTGCTGTCACATCTGCAGAACGGGACAGATCAGAGAAACTGGAGATTGTGTGTCTCTGCAGGAAGAAAGAGAGGAGGCGGGGTGTGGGGAGTGCACCTGATTATGGCTGTGTCAATGAGAGCGAGACAGAAAAAAGAAGATGATGAATAGTGCCATCTCTGCTGTAGCCTGAGCTGTGCTTCACCAGGCTGTCACTTTAGGTTACTGCCGGCTACCTTGGGTTTGACAAACAATGACGTGCCTGCACAGCATCGCAGCTGGCTTGTCTTTGTATCTCATCATCATCAACATCATCATCATCATCATCATCATCATCATCATCACACAGATACACACTTCCTGTGTCTTATTGATGTGTGTGCATCCAGGCAGCACAGACAAATTAGCTCAGCAAGACTCACTCACTCAAGCTCCTCTTTCATATCCTATTCAGGTGAGTATCCCATTAAAGGTGGAGAGCAGGCTTTCTCCACCGGCTGGTCACTTTGATTTTGTGGGACTTTAAACACTATTGAGGTCAAATTCTACATTATTGTTAAGTGCATGAATTACCATTAAGTAAAAACTGTTGTTTTTTCCCCCAAACTCATTTAACACAAAACATTAGTTTACAAAACACTAAAATTGTGTGTGTGGAAGGAACAATGGGCCTACTGCAAAGCACTTTCATTCAGTCTTGTGTTGCTTGACAATACCTGTCCTTGTTCCGCTGCTGAATACACTGGCAGAATATATTATACTCTGCTTTGTACAAGGCTCTCAAATCAAAACAGCAGTTAACAAACAGAGGCACTCATTACAGTTGCTCCCAGTCATTTCATCAGTGGCTTTACAGGAAATCTGATTAGTACAGCATGCAGAGGGAAGAAGGAAATGTAGACTGGGGAGAAAAACCAGCTGCACCTGCAACTAAATGGAAAGGTGCTTTAATGAAAGCAAGGAAAAGCAATTTTAGGATGTAATTACAGGCTTTGGCAGTGACCTTGGTGTGGGGCTCTGGTTTGTTCTGTTCTCTAAATATTGGTAATTAAAGCCAGTTCACAGAGAGGAATAAAGTGTTCTTTGATGCATCAGGTTATTCGAATCTTTAGACAGGCCTTTAACTTACAACTTATCATTTTCAATGCATATGGTAACTGGTGTAAAGGGCATATTTTACATAAACCACTTTTTTTTTTCTAAACCTGGCCAAGTTTTGTTTAATGACTAAACTTTCCCAAGTACTTTTTCATGACTAAACCTAACCAGCCGGGGAAAATATGAAACCAAGTGCAGAATACAAAAGTCCAAACAGGACTTTAACCACAAGCTCTTGGCTGATAAGCTTACAACCACTATCTCCCCAGCCTCCCATTGCAGACTTTATAGGTCTCCAAAACAGGATGCTTGTACTGTCAAGGTACCAATACTAAAAGGCCCCCATGAGAAAAAGCCATCCATCTTCTTCCACTTATCCTTTTTAGGGCTGCTGGAGCCTATTCCAGCTGCCCAGGGTGAGAGGAAGGATACACCCTGGGCAGGTCACCAGGCTGTCACAGGGCTAACACAGAGGAACACTTAATTTTAAAATCATTAGTTATTCTAACCCCATTGACTGCATGTCTTTGGACTGTGGGAGGAAACCATGCAAACTCACACAGAAAGGTCCCAGACAGATGACAGATTTGAACCCAGGATCTTCTTGCTATGAGGCAACAGTGCGAACCACCGCACCACCAAGCTGAAACAGTGAGGTGGATATCTGACAAAAACGCATTACAGTATGTGGACCTCTGGGGGGAAAATATGTTGGCGTTGTTACAGAGGAGGAAAATAAATACATAAAATAATGATGGGAGATAAGACTTCACAGGAGTAAAGGAGGAAGCCGGCAGCGGAGCCATCTAAAGGCAGAGGAGGTGGCTGGTGATGACAGAAGTAACAGGGTAACTCTGGAGGCTTGGCAGGAGGCTGCTGACAACGGCAACAGAAACCTCTGGAGACCAGTGATGAAGGAAATTCTCTGGAGGCCAACGTTACAGGCCGACGACCCCATGCTGGTATTGATGAAGCTGGAACTCGGGAGGCTCAGCAGGTAGCCAGCAGTGGAGGTGGAGACTCTTGAATTTACGAATTTCTATACATGCACGGGCCCTGGTCCTGACACAGAATCGTGACACAGACAAAAATAAAGTGTGTGCTAATAAAAAAAGCTGTATTATCACCCATAAGGGTGGTTATTGCACAAATTCAACTGTAGTTAAAAACTTAACTGGAAGGCTAATTTAATCAAAAAATGGATCCTGTATAGTTTCATCAAGCAGCTCCATCAGGAAAAAAATCAGCCCCATCAGAGCTGTCACTGGTATCTCCTCCTGGAGTACAAAGTTTCTATATTGTTTTTCTTTTCCAGACGTGACCCAACAACAAGGTCCAAGTGCATTGCTCTTATAAAAATTAAGACACATTCACTGGCCTTGTTCAGCATTTTCCTGTCACCTCCCAAGTAGAGAGCTTTTACAGTACATACATTATGAGCAGTGAAGTAATATCACAGCAAAGAATCAGGACACAGCGGAAATTTATCTTCATACAGTATGTGGGTGGGTGTATCTGCAGAGAGGAAGCTTTCAAATATCAATATAACCCATTTTTTTCCTTTGATGACAAGCACTTTATCGCTTGTCAGCTGAGATCGATGGCTGCTGCTGAGGCTTCATTGTGAATTTAAAATGGGTTTAAAATCAATATGAATAAAAAGCTTGTTTTTATTTCCTTGGCCATGCAGGGTCAAGACAGTTTAGACGTAGTACTTCAGTATCTGGCCACTACTTTAAAGTCATTGTTTTAAAAAGCCAGTCTGCTTTTTTTCTGCAGAACACTTTAAAAACATTAGTTTGTGCTGTTTTGGAGGAGAAGAAGAGGGTTTATCACTGAGAGGGTTTGAATCTTTGGACTGGCATGGCTGTGGGCCCTTGAGCAAGGCCCTCAACCTCCTGGATGCTGTCTAGTCGCCCCTGCTGCACATGTTGCGCTGTGTGTGCTACATTCTGCATGTGATAGGTTAAATTCAGACACTGAATTTCACTGCATGTATGTGACAAATAAAGTTTTTGTTCTTCTTTTCAACCCTGTTGAGTCCACTTGTATTCAATCATGCACTGACCTGACTTGTTTGTTCAACTTATCAGAAAAAGTTGTGTTTACTCATACACAGTTAGACGTTGACCCATCCGCATCTCTGCACACTGCTGGCTCATCAACATTCTCAGAGTTGCAAGTCTGGCACCTTGTTTTTGAACTCAAGTTTTACAGAACTAATGAGTGTTATCAGTGACTCTCTAGTCACTCCTAAAGTTTGTTTTTTGTCCCGTTTGTTGTTCATTGTCTGTCTACACTCTTTGTTTCTGTTTTTTCTTTGTTCTTACCTCCAACTGGTGGCTCTGGTAGCTTGCCGACAGCAGCTTTATGACTCTGTATTAACAGTGTGGGTACGCTGCAAACACTTCTGAAACTATATGCTCCCAACTGAAGGGCACCTCCCTACAAATCTAACTACATGCAGCTCGCACAGGTACAAATGCTGGCAGGAGCCACTTGCATGGGCTGTGTTGTAAGATCTACATAGATTCAATGCGCTAAATATTCCTGACATTTACTGATGACATTTTCAAATGATTGCTATAATTTTACAGTCCATTTAAAATGAAAGAACTGCAGAGGTCGTGTTAAGTCATGCCTAAACACAATTAAGTCCCTCTAGTGATGCTACAGCCTAGAGCGCTGAAGTGAATGTGCCTGCAGCACCGGTGGGTGACTGCTGTCCCTGTTAATCTCTAAAAAGTACCTATGTAAAAATGACCTTCAGTCAGGCAAAAACAGTGGCGTTAGACTGAGTAATTACAACACTTCAGTTAGCTGCTGCAGTCTCTTTGTCACAGTAGCAATAATTAACATAGCCTTTCCACGTAGCACTCTTTGAGTCCTGTCAAATCTAATATGATACCTACTTAATCTCACACAGAACTAAAAATTGACTGGCCTTCAAATCAAAAGCTAATTTCCCGAGCGCTCGATTTCCTAAATCGCAGTCTGAAGTGTTAAAGCGACACAGGCTTGCTGCTGCTGCTGCTGCTGCTGCCAAGTTCCCACGTATCCACTCTGGTTATGTGAGAACCTGACTTAATGAGCCCCATGCCACAGTCAGATACTGCAATTATGAGTTCCAATCCCTTCCTTAGTGGCATGGTGACTATTTTTGGAGTGCCAGCAGGTGCAGCGCTGACATCTGAATCATTTATTTCAAGAAGGTATTTAAATGTCAGCTGAGAAAAATAAAAGGGAAAGGCACTTGACCTCTAAACCAGACCTCTTGTTTCCAGAGCCAGCTTTAATTCTAGGGTGCAGGTGCAGCTGTATAAATAGATTAGCTACAAGAGTTTTGGAGAAAGCAGGTTTTGAGAGAGTTTTCGGAGCAGCTTTAATAATTTGGGTCAGCAGAATTTTTCTAATGGCCCAGAATGAGAGAGGTGCTGGAGTGTAATTAAGGAGAAGGAAATAATGTTCCCATAATCATCAGCCCAGATTAGATGTCAGTGTTGGCATTTTTCTTAATTTTTGAGTTGCTGATTTCCTGAAAATGCTTTTCATGTATTGTATACTGATTATCTGTCTACCTACAGCAACTTATACCCAGAAATATAAAATGTTTTTGTTATCAGGCTACTTGCAGGTCATTTTAAGTATTAGAGTTAATGACATATAATTGTCATTTCTGCCAGTAACTTTGAATTCCAACAGAAAAATGTGATAAGTAAACTTAGCAAAACTTTATTTTCAGCTAAAATAAATGGATCCTACTTTTGGTAGTGGGGTACAGACAGCTGAGATGGAGCTCAGTGCTCAAACTGGGGACCACTGCTGTGTAATGGATGGTTTTACATGACTTTGTGTGGGCAGCTCACCTGGAGAAAAGCATTAGATTCACCCAAAGCTGATACTTTTGGAATAATTAATAAAAATTATTTGTGGACAATATTTTGACTGATAATGTTCATTCTGTGTTTGCTGTTATGCATTATGAGCACAGATGTGTGTACCAACCTGTGATGTAATAGACTTCATTTCAGTATGGCTTACTGTTCAAATAGCATGGTGCAGAACAAGGCGCATTGACTATGGCTTGAATTTCATCATGTATCCTTACAAAAACAAAAAACAAAACAAACAAAACAAAAAAAGACAAAAAAACAAGCAAACTAAAAAAACATAAAGATTAAATATAAACCATGACAGGACAGGTGACTGTTAGCAGGGAAATTTCTCCTTTTGACTGTTTTATTGAATTAAATGGTGGATAAAATGCCCAAGAAACTTGTTTATTAGCAAAACGTTCTTCAGTTGGCGATTTAGCTCTGCTAGTATTGTCCCTAAATAACCTTTACAAATAACGGTTTTACTGACATACTGTAAATTGACATTTAACATTAGTTATCAGTGCTCATAATACATCCTTGACCCCACAATTAAAATGAATTTAAATATACAGTACAAGCACTGATGCAGGTGGAAGCCTATTTATAAACCTGAGAAAACTGACAAACTGAGAAAGGCTAAAATAATTGAGCTTAGCCTAAAAACATTGCCTTCTGGGAAACCAGTCCTTGAAATATGGAACCTAATAAAATAAGTCAAGTTTTAAACTGCTGTAATGCCTAAACGATTTTGCTCTTTGTTAAACAATTAATTGAAAATGAACCGATTGTTAATAAGTGCTGCTTTCTCCAGGACTCAAAAGACAGATTGAAGCTGGATAGGGCATCTGTCACAGGGGAAACCTGAATTAAAGATCTTTCTGGAACAAGGCAGAAATTTTAGGAATTTATCATTTGCTGCATGTGCTGGCAGTTAAACCTTAAAGAAATTGGATAATTAAATATAACATTATAGCCTCCTGCAATTAGCATAATAGGTATGCAGATGTTCCTAATGTACATATAAAACAGTCTTAACAGCCATAGCTGCAAAGCCATTTTTTAATTATTTGAACACTTTATTTGTATTTACGTGCATTTTTGCTATCTAGCACTCTTCTTCTCTAACATCACTGCTGCATCGCTGTATCCTCTGGATTTTCTTGGGGAAACTGTCAATCAGGGATTTGTCCTTGCTCCTGTGCAAAGCAAAAAATCTTTAATACATAAAAAGTCATTTGCAGCTTCCCTCCACAACTACACATTTCCTAACCAGACATTTGAGTTGGGTTGAGCATTTTAACTACACAGTTAAATGCTCCTAATTCTGGCCGTTGCTCTGAAGGAACAGAGATCTTTGGCATTTGTTGAAATGTTGCTGCTGCTTTTTTCATTGGGAGGACATCTCTGTTGAATTAAAACAGCATTTGGGTGCAGCAGTTCCACCGGGGACCAAATGGCACTAGACTCGGGACCAGTGTGTGTTT
>VUQK01041209.1:0-17800 GCA_015106715.1 Bujurquina vittata
GGGGGAGGTGAATGGGGGTGCAGGGGGAGCAGATAGGGGATCAGGGGAAGAACAGGAGGGAGAGAGGTAGTGGGAGGAGGGGGTGGTTGTGCGTGAGCAGAGGACCTCCCTGTGAACTGTGCAGTCGCGAGCCGGGTCATTGGGGCGAGGTTGTCAGAGCGTGCCTGAAACAGTACACCCAGGGGTTCAGCCAGAGTTCACACACTCAGTGTGCAAGATCCATGTCCCTCAGTCAGCACTCGCCAGCTATGTACCGGAGCACACACAAAAACACTGAAAAGTTCACATGTATCACTGCGCATATGCCTGCGCAACGATGAGATGGAAACCTGCAGAAAAACACGCGTGCGCTTCTAAAACTTGCAGCGTGTTGAGCAAGAGCAGAAGTCGGGGTATGAATCTGCACAAATAGGTAAACGGCGCGAGCCTCGCACGCTATCCGCACGTGCGTCGTGACATATTCATTTCACATCAGTCGAGCAAAGTTTAGTGTAAAGGGGACAGACACAAAGTGATCACAGGAAAAGAAAGGTCAGCTGGCTCGCCTGTTTCAATGAGTGGCTTTAGCAAAGCTGCCTCGCGGTAACTGATAGCATCCATAGCTAGCAACAACTCTTAAGAATGGCAACAGCAACGCTGACACTGACAGACCTAAAACGCTTGCAGATTTTCACTCGGCTACAGCGTTTTCTTTAATTCCACTCAGTGTGGTTTAAATAGGAGAGGCCATGAAGCCAGAATCCCCTCTGTGTGACTGAGCTCTTTGTGGGAAAGCTGTCTGCTTTACTCCAATTGAAGACTGGTTGGCCCATTGTCAAACCCAGAGCTTGACCTGGTGTTGAACCCAATTGTCAAACTTGCAGTGTAGTGTGGGACCTTGGTGGGGGGAGGAGAGGCACCAGAGTGTGATTTAGCTGCCTGCAAGTGTTTGTCATTTCTCGCTCTGTGAAAGAGTTCTGCGTAACGATTTCTTCTGCCTCGGCTAATGTACTTAAAAAAAGCTGTGAAAAATGACATTTCTCTCTCTCTCTTCCTTTTCCTAACTAATGTGGTGATTTAGAGCTCAAATATACATTCTCACATTCCGCCAAAGCCCCTGCAGTAATGCGGCGACCACCCCAATCCTTCTCCCAGTTCTCACGCTGGGGATAACTCAGTCTTGTGTCACATGAGGATTTGACAGACAGGCCCAGCTGTGGCAGTCAGGCGCCAGAGCGCCACGCCCTCCGAGTCCAAGGCAGACGAGGCCCAAACCCAGAACAATTCAGTCTTTGTGAATCTACTGGAAACTATCGACTGCATCCAAATGACCGTAAGCTGTAGATACAAGCCAGATGTTGGAATTCCTCGGCTCAGTTCAATCTCAGTCCAGTCTGGCTCATCCGAGCCCAGCAGCAGCAGCAGCAGCAGCAGCGCAGTGGCAGGAAAGGGGTGTGTGTAGCTCTGAACGTTCTGTTACGTGAAACCTGCTCTAATCGAACAGGAGAAGTACATTTCTGCCTGTCCAGATTCCATATATGGTGAGACTGTTGGATTGAGAAATTGTGCAAAATTGCTCTTTTCCTTGAGGCTTTGAGACAATTGAAAACAGGTCACTTTGCAGTGTTCGTTATTTTTGACGAAATGCTTCACGATACACCAAATCCAGTCATGAGGGCAGCTGTGTTTCCCATTGTTCTATGTATGAATCCTCCTTTCAAGCAAATTACCCCCAGATGCCCTTTTCCAGACTGGTTATACTTTTATGGAAGGAGTAAAGAGAGCGCTGAAGCCATTTGAACTCGATAACTTCCCGTACAAAACAAGCACCAGCATATCACTTGTTTTCCAAAAGTATCTCTAGCCACAACACAGCATTTTTTAAGGCTCTCAGTCATCCAAATCTGACGTGCTTGCAGGGATTCGGTGGAAGCCTCGTTTGTCCCGTTGCAGGCTAATTACAGCAGGCTATGCAACCCCCCCCCGCATTCCTGGTCAACCTTTCACCCCTGAGGTGTTGAGCAGGCAATTACTCTTCTTGGCTTCTGTGTGAGAGGCACAAACACAAACGGGCTATTCCTTTACCTCTCCATTGCTCATTTTTCTTTCACCAACTCTCCAGAGTACAACATACAAGTGCAATACAAACACACACACACACACACACACACACCTATCTTCATGGTTCAGTAGCAGGTCATGTGTAGGACAATGCTTGCTGCGGCTTTGTTTTATGGCTACATGACCATACATGTATCTATATATGTATATAATGAGGGTCCCTATAGCCTCTGCAGCAAATTGAAGGTTTCTCTTTAATAAACTAAGAATGAGGTGAAAATTGTTGTCCTGACATGTGAGGTTTTTGCCCAGTCATTCAGGAAGGCCTTTTTCGGCTCTCCCGTGTTGCTTGATATCCCACATCCTACACTCAGAGCCCTCAGTAACAGCTCTCCGGAGGGATACTTTAATCCTGACGCACACTGTGTGTTTGGTCTGTTTTCATTTAACTAAGTTCAGGTGTAGTTCACAGAGGCCGCCAACTCTGGTCACATGACTTGCATGCAGGCTGAGGGCTTGGGAGGCTTTTGTTTGTGTAATACAGCCCTCTGATGATGAATCAAGAGCTTCTGTGCCAAGAGAAATCAAAAAGAGCATTTTAACTATTAGTTATTCTACAGAATCCAATAAAATGTGCTTGAAAAAGTAATCTTTTTTTTAAATTCCTGTCAGTTTTATCAGGGACTTTTTCAGTAAAGGTTTGAGGCCAGAATACCTCATGCCTCATTATCATTAGCATCTTTAAAAGGTCGTACATTCTTTTGATATCTGCTCCGTTCTTCAGACGAGGGCACTCAGAGAATCATGTCCTCCATTTGACCCACATTTGATTCACCTTGAGCAAGGCAGGCAACAGACATCAAGCCACAGAGTCCACCCTTGCTGCGACACTGTTGCGTAATCCACGAGGAAGCGGCTCTATAATAAATAAATCTAGCTGAAGTGGTCCATCTGGGAACAACATTTTTCAGCAGAGCTCTCCTGACGTGATGCCTAGTGGGCTTTATAAATATCCCGAGCCCATCCGCGCACTGTGAACTGTGTTTCACCCTCCCACACCCTTCCCCTCTGAGTGTTTGCCTTCTGCTCGCAGTGAAAAGGAGGCTTTACTTTGCTTTGTTTGTCCCTCAACTCTTACCTCCCACTTTCTCCCTGCTAACTGTCAGTGTTCAAACGCACAACACTGGAAACCACATGTGAAACATAGTGCTCCTGGTTTCACAGTGTAGCTGAATGACCTGGAGGGATGGTTTTTTTTTTTTTTTTTCATGTACGCATGGGAAGATTTTTGCTTAAACTACTGCTTCTTTACTCTTCTGAATTTTGGTAGGCACTATAAAGGAATACTGGTTTCAAAATTGTAAACTGGACTACCAAAACCAAATGGTGAGGGATGTTAGGGGTGCTGCTAACACGTCTAAGGCTGTGTCACTGCCAGCTATATATCAGCTTATACCTAATAAGGAATTTGTCATGATATAAGGTTACAGAGAGAAACGCCAAGATTGCGCCAATGGTAGCAGACATCAATTAAAATTTAAGGGCATGATGCTGATTCTTTCACTAAATCCTACCCATACACTAGCTTTATGCTGTCTAGGGGTTGGAAATCCTCCACGTAGCTCATGTAACATCTGCTAATAGCTTATTGATTTATTTCACTTATAACCACTTCCTCAAAATCGGCTCCCAATTCAAGCATTAAGCTTGGTTACAGAAATATTCCTTTTTGAAAGATTTACTGTAGAAGAGGGCTTTTGAAAATCAAAACGCATATGCATATTTGATGCACTTTTATGGAACTTGGTCTGAAAATCTGTTGTGCAAAGTTTTGTAAGTGCAGGACAAAATGCTAAACTTTTTAATAAAATGCAGTATGGGGTGAAATTGCCTCCATGGGCTGAATTCAGATTTATATAACCTTATGCTTTGGAAATCAAGCATATTTGACCCACTGGTGGCACCTGCATGCTCAGTGCACCAACATGAAACTTGATAAAAAAAAAAGAGTAAGGGGCACGGGGCCTGGTCAACGTACTAAATTTCAGCACTTTAGCCAAACCTATTTAAGGTCTGACACAGACCTCAATGATAGAAGAAAGACAGAGAAAGCAGAATAAGAAAAGGTAGAAAGGGTATGGCAGTCTAGACAACTTTGCTGCTTTGCTCCCAAATACAGGCGATAGCAGAGACAAAGCTTTGTGTGTGGCTCCAAAGCAGTTCCTGAGCAAAGATGCCCATGTAGATAATCTGCTTCTCTGCAGGCTGCGGAGAAAAGACCGCGCAGATATGGCCGGCAGCCAGTGATGAATACAATTTATTGTGAGTTATGTCCCGACTACCAAGAGTTTGACCTTGTGTTGTAAAACCACACCCTCCGATTCATATGAGGCATATACTTGTAAAAGCCACATTCTTTAAATAGCCAGCTGTAGCCAAAGTGATTGAATATTTCAGGGCAGCATTAATCAAGCCGGTAATTTTGTGTGTAAAAGTTATTCGCTTCAAAATGATCCATCATTGTCTTTCCCTTTATTGCCGCCTGCAACTTCCTGTATGACGCAAATAGATGTTGCGGACAGAAACGCGCACGCACTGTTGAAACTCAGCAAGTCCTCCTGCGTTGAACGTCACGCACAATATTATTTACTTGTTCACTCGATTGCAGCTAATTTCCTGCATTTATCTTCGGTGCCCTGTTTGTCTCTGTGTGTTTTTAAGGACTGACACCCTCTGAGCTTGCTGCTCCCTTTAACCTTTAACACCACAGTGTATAATAACTCTTGCAGTCTGACAGGTCAACTGAGGCGTCGCGGCTGGCCCCTTGCTGTGGGTTAGGGCCGAGCCTTTTTATCATACTACCTACCCTGTGATGGATGAAGCTCGCACCAAGCTGGCGAGAGGACTAACAGCGTTGTTCAGAGAAGGGGATAAGGTGCCGTAACAAATAACACCTCGCTGAACTCCACTTCCTCCTTGTTGCCTCTGGCTCCAGGCTCATTCAGCTCTTCACTTTGGGATGTGCCCACAAAGCGCACAGTCTTACGGAGTTTATTGCGGGTAATATGTCTGATAGCGCTACTGAACTAGGGGGATATTTCTTAAGATCTTCGTTGGACACGTTATCGATAATGGTTTTAAACTGACAGAAATTGTGGTATATGTTTAAGCTTCAAAGTCACAGCGAGCCTTCTGCCAGGAAACTCAGAGTCACCGAATCCATAAGTGTATGTGATGTGAATAACGACAGAATCCTGCACTGGCCGAGCTTTTACATGCGTTCAGCATCACTGCACAACAAGCCAAATGGACTCCAGATCCGGGCGCCTATAATATATTTAATGGATCATTGGAGGCTGGCTCTCCAAGCCCCCCTGTGTTAGGATTACAAATGCTTGGACTGAGCAAAGGAAAAGACTCTCAGGTTTTGTTGCTCACTTTTAAAGTATGACAGAGGGAAATTTGGGGGGCGTTCAATAACAAAGGTTCGATCGGGGTGTGATAAACATTTAGAATGACCACTCATAAACTTAGTTGTGGTCAGCATAAAAGGTGATGACTCACTTCACTGCACAGTCTTCGAATTGAACACATGAAGAACAAAGACAAAAAAAAAAATGACCGCAGTCAAATCTTGAATCAAATAAAATGTCCAGAAAAGACACCTGAGAATGTGATCACAGCTGAGACAGCTACAGTTTTGGATTTCTTCCCATGTGACCAAACCTCTGCCTCCACCTGCGCTTGGTCAGTCACCCTGGAGCTGAGTGCCTTCAGCAGGGAAAAGGCTTTCCAAGCCCCTATTTGATTTATTCAGTATTTGGCTAACCTTGCTCTGAACCTGCCCCGAGAGATTTCCAACCATTTTAGTCCTCCTTTTCCAGCATACACGCACTGCATGCCTCCTCGACCTCGTTCCATCCCAACATGCTTCTTCTCCCTCTGCTTTCGCAACAGCCCACTAAGAGAATGAGAAACAGGCCCTTGAAGGAGGCTCGGGTTCACTCTCAGCAGTGCCCGTCCCCCTCCCAACCCACTGCGGGTCACCCACTGATCACAATGTGCGGCCCTATCGTGAGTGCTCAGGAGAGCATTTATGGTTCGCTGGGATTCAAATGAATGTTTATGAGCCTTGTCTCGCAGCAAAAGGCCAGGCACTATCCCAACTTTTACAGCCACTCTCACGGGGTTGCCTCTGGTTCTTTGTGCTCTAGCGGGGGCTTCTCCCCCTGAGTTTGTGCCGGTGAGCTGTCGGTGTAACCCTTCGTGTTCTGATTGCTGGGGTTAACACGCCGCTCTGAAAGAAGCAATGATAAAGTTATTTGCGCGTGCATTCCCCGGATTTCACGTTATCTTTTACTGTGTCCCTTCAGTGTTCGCTGCTTTCACAACCACAGAATCTGACTTGAATCCTGCTGCACATACTTTGTCCTATGTAAAAAAAGCAATGGCTTCATGATTAACCTCAAGGAAGTAAACAGCACGGCCTGTGAAAGAGCACAAACTTGCGCTCTGTTGCATTTTCACTGAACATTGCTCTTTGCTCTGATCTAAGCAGATTAGTTATGGTCCATGAGTGGCAAACAAAAAGAATCAAATCACCAGAGCCTTATCTATAAAGACTATGCTTTGGTGTGATGACGAAACTGACCAAACTGTTCACTCGATGCATACAATTAAAACCCCTTTTTGTCAGTTAATATTGCAATTACTATTTGCAATGAGAAAGTGGTTCAATACAGAGTTTCAGCAGTGAGATACGAATCAAATCTGTCCTTCATCACGCTGCATGGTTTTCATCTCTAGATGCTTGTGGTGTGTTTTCCTGCATCCCATGCAAACGGTCACATCCTAAATCAGTTTAAGATGTTGGGCTCCTTACATGGAGCCCAACAAAGGCTCCATGTAAGGTTAAAACTGCAACTGAGTATGGTATTTTAATTTTTACCGCCGCCCCCATTTACTGAATAAACCTCAGTGATGTCAGATCTTTGCCTCATCTCATTAAACATTAACAAGTTCGGATACAGTGTGCCATCCGCAGCGTCAAAGAGGTTGCGAGCTCATTCGTAACTATATTTAGTTTATTGCTGCTCACCATCTCTAATGATCCAGATTTCTTAGCTTACCTTAGCTCTAGATTACCCGCTAGAGCGATAGCTAGTCTCAAAGTATCTAATGGTCAGCTTATTACCTTATTAATGCACTTATTTTGGATCAGTGTATCTTTTGAAGTTAGGCTGTGTCTCTTGAATAAATACAGTTTAATCCAACATGAAATATCGGAAACATTAAATATTTCAGCACAGGATCTAAGGTTTCAGTTACAGGCTTTTATTCATTCATTTTTATTATTCATTCATAGCTATGATGGAATAACAGGTGATTCTTTCCTAATGGGAGCTGCAGCTTTACAGTGAATGCAGTGCAGTTTCAGTTCCAAAGGTTTTATGGGTAAGGTTTGATAATTCATCTACCAACGTTAGCCCTCCCCAGTTTTATGTCATGCATTCCTACTTCTGAAATTAGAGCCTCAATCAAAAGGTAATTGTAGGACATCGGCACTGACAAATCTCTTTCCACAGCCATTTCCCACAGCTTTATTCCTTTCTTTTATGCTAAAGCGCAGGGACATTTTGAGATTTAATGCAGCGCTGTCACATCCTTTTCTCTGTAATGTAAGCCTCTCAGGTTTTGGAAATTCAAATCACATTTATATAATTCCCACACAAATGCGCAGCAGTTGCAGACATCCTAAGACTGGACGATTACGGGACAAGATAATAAAAATCAAATCTGACATATTATCTTAATAAAAGACAAAAACACTCTTTATTTGAATTATTAAGGCCTTCCAATGGCTGTCTGCAATAGGTACAATAAAGTTTTTCTGGCTGATTACATTCATTGAATGCAGTTAAGACCATTGTGCACGCATGAGGAGGGGCCTGAGTGACTTGTTGGAGTTCATTATGTTTATTGAGATTTACACGATTCCCTGTACCATTTTCTGACAGCAGAGAGCAAACAGGAATATGCCCCATATGGCCCCCACGAGTGCATTTTATGTTTTGACAACATTGTCTGTCACAGTCGCTGATCTCACGCTTGGAATAAATCAAAGCTGTTATCGCACTGCCATGGGAGTCAAAACCCTGATACAAAACAGCGTCTACCTCCCAAGTGTTCACTTTTTCTGTTTTCATCATGCACAAAGGGAGAAAGTGCAATTCTAAAACTCGATTTTTATTACCTTGTTTTTGATTCAAAGACATATTAAAAGGAAGAATAAAAAAACATGTAAAAACAGACAAGAAAACATGTGTCGAGAAACTCCCAGAGTAACTACTGGTACAGAACTATGCATGGCTTCAGATAAAAGTGAGAACTGCAGTGAGTCCTCCGTACTATAATCACACAAGTTGGACCAGGGCGTGTTGAGCAGTTCATCAATTACTTTTAACTGCGGAAGCGACACCCTTGCATTTATTCTAAGTATTTGTCGTCACACTATCACAGGGCCTCCTCCACTTTCACATGTGTAAAGGTCCATATTCCCTTGATCACGCCCAAGAACTGCTGAGGTCGCTCTCATACTGTGCACGGTCCAGGCTCATGTCCTCCCTTTGAATGTGTTCATGCAGGTGTAACTCCCAGAAAACTTGTGGATTTCTTCAAGTGCAACTTGTGGCATGAAGCTAATGAATGAAGACAGACTTAGCGTCAGAATGTTAAGCACGAGGTAGAAATTGCTGCGATTAAAAAATAAGATGACAAAAATGAAGTCTCTTTTACCTTTTGAGAATGACAAGAGCGTGCATTGTCCAGGGCAGGTAGAGAAAAGCCGTGTCGGTTCTGACTGCATCGACCGTCCTCTGGGCAACTACCTCCGGTTTGAGGGGTGGAAAGAGCTGGGGAAACCTTGAGAAGGAGAGAGAGAGAAAAAAAAAAAGATGTTTTAGATAAAGAGTTGATTATTCTGGGACAGTCTGCGAAGAATTTGATTGTATTTTCTAGTTTTATCTGCAAAGCCGCTGTTCATAACAAACGCTAGAGCACAGCTGAATTTGAAATCCTGCTGCACCGCTTTATCGCACCGAACTGTGCATTTCAGGGTTTTGGCATACCCAAAAAGTATAACAAAACAGTGTGAACGGTCCGACGCAATCACACACCTGAGGAGGAACATTCGATGTCAAATATGCAAAGCAGCCGACTCCATTTTACAAAGCTTTAAAGCGGCTGTGTTTTGTGTCGTCTCTAAAATGATGAATAAATCAACTAACGACTCAAAGGATGAAATTCTGTGTTTTTTTCTGATACTGTCGCTCACAACAATCTGGAATCAGGTGGATATAGGGGGGGGAGTAGGTGCAGAGCAGGAAAATTGAAGAGAAAAAAAAAAAACTTGTTAACACACACTTTAAACGTTTCCAGTAGTGTGGCTCTTTTATCGTGTATACTAAGGCGCAGTTCATATCCCGTAGGATAGATTTTCTGGCAATCTGGCATCTGCATGAAACTGTGATCAGATACATTATACAGTGCAAGTGAAAACTTTGAGCAGCTGGTGACTCTAGACAGAAGGTCAGAGGATTACTAAACCCATCTGATTCTTCCTCTCTCTGGACTTTGAATATCGGTGTAATATTTCAGAGCAATCCATCCAATAGCTCTCACGATATTTCTTTGAGCCACAAATGTCAGCCTCACATCAGCCATACAGGGAAAGTCAGCAGGATTAACCCTGCAGGGAATATTAATGTCCAGAGTTTGCAACACATCCAAAAGTTGTTGAGATATTTCAGTCTGAACTTAAGTGGGAAATTGATTTGATGTGTTTTCACTCAAAGTACCAGAACCTTCTGTTCTAGAAACTTTTTTTCCCCCCTTAAGGAATTAAAGAGTCCTTCAGGTCCACTGTGGTCCAAATGAGCAAATGAGTCTGTTAATGTGTGGTTTTACAGGTGGACTCAGTGCTTTGTTTTGACCATCTCTCTCTCTGGGTTTATTTTTTTTCCTAGCACTGAAACCTCAATTAGACGTTAGTTTGTTATTTTTTGTGCGTAACATGAAGCTTTTGCAGTCGTTCACTCGTCAACAGGCTGTAAGGACGGAGACAGCGATGATGTCACAGATTTGTAATTGGCGCAGCTGTCAGACTGTCAGTTCCTCTAACTGTAGTTACTGTAGCATCACACTGATCTGGTATGAAGCTTTAGACGCGGAACACACTGATCAGTGATCAGCGATCGATCATTGGCCGTGCTGTAAAAGGTTACTGATGGAAAACATCTGGGTCTTGGAGATGATGTGAATGTTTGAGTGAAGATGAGGCTGAAATGATTTTTAAGACTTGAAAACCGAACTAAAAAGTATTTAAGGTGACTTAAATGTTGTCAACATTTTGAAAGTTATGATGTCTGAAATTCAGAGTAAGAATCTCAAAATCAGGGATTGAAGGCTCTATAACGGATCAGCAAACCGTGTCCGAGTCCCCCTGCACAGCAGGAGGATCCAAACGGATCAGGATCAGGGGTTCAGACCGGATAAGGTGCAGGTCCAGTTCAGACTCCAGTCATCTCCCATCTCATCCAGTCTGGATCCGTTCATAATGGATTCATTATCCCGACACGATCTGCATCCTTTGAATAAAATGTCTCATCCTCCCAAAACTGCACTGAAATATTTAAAGTCTATAAAGCTGAGACATTTCTGAAAACACGTTTGCCTTTATTGGTAAAACTTCACATTCATTACAGACTTGCAAAGCTGCCCTGCATGTTTTCAGCTAAACTCTGACTGACCTCTGACCTTAACCAATACACAGGTCCAGAGAACTCAGTCTGAGCCGTTTCTCCACATTTTTATCTTCACTTTTTGCCTCCCGGTATCGGAGCTTCATTAATGATGGCTTCCTTCCTTATGCACAGACACACACACACACACTAACACAGGGTGAACACACTCACAGTTGATTGAACTAACCCTGATCAGCTGTTCTGGAACGAGAAACTCAGAGTTGATCAGCTCAGAGGATGTTTTTAAACTCAGCGTTTGTTGGACATGCTTCCTGGAATAGAGCCCCGGGCTGTAATAGGAACTCAGTGTCCCTCCAATGTTCCCACTCTCTAGAGAGCTCCTGTGGTGTGATGTTGTTAAACACTGACATCCTAAGAGCCACAGCGCTAACATGGCTAAAACGTATGAATGATGCACCTTCCGCGCATTCCTTTTTGTTTTCTCCTTTGTGTCTTCTCACCTGACTCTCATGCCTTGGAACATCTCTGTATTTGTGTGGAAGGGAAGCACAGTGGTACAGCCAACACCAGGACAGTCCAGCAGGCCCAGCGTCAGGCTCTCCATGAAGGCCAGCGACGAGGCCTTGGAAGTGCAGTAATCTATGGCCCCGGGGATCGGGGACTGGGACAGGATGGAATTAATGCAGACTACATGGCCATGTTGCAGCTCCAGCATTCGAGGCAGGAAGGCTTTTGTTGTCTAAGACAAAGGAAGAAAAAGGGAGAGTGAAAGGTCGAATGAAGAAAAAAAAAAAGAAAAGTAGAGAGGGGTGTGGAAATAGAAGGTGAAATATATTCAGCAGAGTAAAAAGAAGAACAGACAAGAGAAGCAAGCCTACACTGTAACCACGGATTAAATTTCCATTTCCATTTAGCTGATAATTGCATTTCTGTCTGCATATGACATAGTCTTTTGATCTCCATTCAAAATAAAAATGCCATGAGTTTCAAAACCCCTCTGATGTTTCAGGGGCTGAGAGGCAATTTGGAAATACCCCACTTAACCTGCCACAATAACAGTCGTGATTGACATGCAGTCTGTGGCTGCCTACTGCATACAGTGCCATGCTATAATCAAAATATTAAAATGATAAGGATAATCTCCTCAGAGGAATTTCCCTACGTTTCCAGGCAAACTGGCTTTAATCAAGTCTTACCCAGAACTGCCCCATGGTGTTGATGTGTTGGGATTTCAGGAGCGCGTCATCATCGCTGTCCATCAGGCTCTTGCCATGGACAACTGCTGCGTTATTCACCAATACTGTAACATCTCCGACCTGAGATTAAAAAAAAAAAAAAAACAATAATAATTCAGCAATAAGAAAAGAAAGCTTCGCACTTGCCGTCTGCTTCTCCTGAAATGATACACCTGCACTCCACCAGCGCTGTCAACATTCCAGGCTCATATTTAGATATTTCAGATGAAGTGTAATCTATACACCAGGTGGAAGACGGAGCGGCTCGAAGCAAATGTGCATACAGACGAGACAGAGAGGCATCTGAGGGCAATATTTTACGACGTGTCGTGCTGTGTGCAAATAACATCTCTCCTTGTGCAAGTAGCTCTCTTTAAATATTAAGCCGACATACCTTCTCTCTAACCACCTTGGCTTGTTTGTAAACCTCCTCCCGATTGGCCACGTCGCACAGGAAGTAATGGCACTCCGTTCCAGAGAGGGAGATTTCTTCAGCCGTCTCTTTGAGACACTTTTCGGTTCTACCCCACAGGATCACCTAGTAAACAATGAGGTTTTAATTCAGATCAGAAGCAAATTCAGTAGTAAGTGGAATAAACAGATTTAACAGTAATCAATCAGCAATCAATATTCTCTATATGTGTCTTTTTTTTTTTTGGCAGTCTAGAGAAAATGAGGTTTTTGAATTGCAATATTCTTTTTGTTCAGAGAGAGAGAGAGAGAGAAAAAGGAGGGCAATTTCACTCCAACAAATAGTTTTTGAGCAAGATTAAAAAAAGCTCGGGGGTTGCTGTGCGAAATGAATTGTCTCTTCATCCGCCCGGAGACTAAATGAAGGCCGGTCATTTGAGCAGGGAACATGAGGTTGGATAGAGGTGGGGGACTAGTGATTGGGCAATTAGATCTGTCAGTCTCTGGGGTCAGGGAAAGGTAATGAAATCAGGGGGTGAGCCCTCCTCATCTCTCAAACACAAATTCTCAAAGAGATTACATGGCCTGTTGGGCAGATGAGCCCTGTCATTTCTGGTCAGGGAGTCTGAAAACAGTGCGTGTGTGAAGTGCTGAAGACGCCAGTGTGGGATTTGGCTGGCCGCCCATGACAAAGGTTAATATTTGAGCAAAAAGTCCTCTAGAAAGTGATCTTGTGTAGCTAAGCGTCAGAGACCACGCGCGCGAGTGTGTGTGTGTGTGTGTGTGTAAGACAGCATGTCTGTCTGCTAGGCCATGGTTCAGCCTGTCATTCCCATTGTTTTATGCCAATGTTTATGCACAAACATCCATTTAGTCAGCGGGCAGGATGGACAAGTCTAAGAGGTCTAATTCATAAACATAACAAACACATTTTAAGATTTTAAAAAAAAGTAAAAGTTAAATTAAATCAGTAACAGCAGTTTCACACAGGGCCAATTTAAAACTCACTCAGCACTGGTTGAGAGCCAAGCACAACAAAAGAAAAAAAGAGTATAAAAACTTTCACAGTCACAATCTGGAAGAAGAAACAAAAAAAAATCCCCAAGTTACTATGTTGCTCTGCTCTTCCTAATACTGATGTGTCGACTGTCCAAGGGTGATAGCAGCTGAAGGAGAACAACCAGAAAAGCCTCGAGTCTAGAATGCGTTCTTTACGTGTTCCACTTCTTTATCCGATCTGGAGCACTCCGAGTTGGCCTCCCTCTGTGAGTGGCCCTGGTTTGAATTGCTTTTGATTAGGTTTTCTGTTTGCTTCATTTGCAAGCCCATTTGAGTAATCAGCGAAGGCAGACAGGTCCTGATAAATAACTGAAAGCTTTTAATAGGAGTCAGGCAAACAAAGCTGACAGTTCTCATTAAAAGTCAGCACTTTACGTTGTGCTCTCTTGTTAGAATGTTATTTAATTCATTAGGTTTATCACCCGTCACAACATGCAGGATCCTCAGCGCAAACAAGCGCCAGGCCAAATTGCTATCTGGACAGGAACGCTAAGAAAACACTTTTTAATTGACCTCGCGCAAGCCCCCTTTTTTCGCTATTGCTGATAAACTGGTGATTGGCCCTAACAAGACTTAGTGTCAACACGTGCTGTAAGTAAAAGGCCCTTTAATGACACAAACGAATGCTGCAGAGCTTAAAAAGCAGACTTTGAAAGACAGAGAGAGCAGACGTCACTCTATACAGACGGAGATGCCCAACTAACTCCAGCTGAATCACAGTGATACTCTATCTCTCAGGCCTGAATATATGGGTGGGTATGAGCCCTCCTTTTCACACCCATTGTATGGGACTGCAGAGAGGCAGCGCATAGAGGGGGCAGCAGGAGTTCAGGAGGCAGTCGCCTGCCGCTGTCTAATTACTGCGGAGACAACAAGGTCAGTTGCAGGGCAATACCCAGCTGGGAGTGGTGTGCTTCCCGCCTCCAGCGCAACACAAGCACACCCACACAAACCTGTTGTCAGTGACTTGGTTTGGTTCATCTTCTTTGCAGAGATCTTTTGAGTAATGTTAGCAGCTACATAAAAAAACGGAAAGGGGGGGAAAAAAAAAAGAAACAATTTCTCCAGGGCTGGCAGTCTTAGATTAGAATAATGCAAAAATAATTAAAGGAACTCTGAAGAAATATTACATTTTAAGCCGTTGAGCATTTACTGGGATTGTTACGGAACGCCTCTCTCAGTGTTACTGGTTGCCTTTTTTTTCCTGGTTATTGTGTCAAAGCCTCACACTGGCACTGTTCTCCCCTAACGGTACAAAAGAAGACACGGCTCCCCTTCTGGGTCTGCAGCTTTTTATCTTGATTAATCTACTCCATTGACATTGAAGTGAGTCTTCCTCACGGCGTGACAAAACTAAAAACCTAAGCAGAGGGAAAAAGAAATTCTGGCTACCAGTCACAAAGGGGCTCAAAGAGGAGTTGGCGTAAGTTCGCAGAGGTCGGCCCTATTCACTATTATCCTTTTAGCATCTCTTTAGGCAGGGAGTAATTGTCATACACATTACCACAGGTGTTGTTTTCAAAGCCTTCACACCTTGATAATGCCCAACAAAAGGGTGCTGAAAAGCATGGTGACATCCATTGTTATGCAGCTGCAAAGTGAAGCTTTTAAAATCTACTGGTTTCTTCTGGTTTTGCTCCCCAAGGAGATGGCATTGAAAGACAGAAGGAGGCAGTTAGTGTTTCATTGAGCTTTTAGCAATGTTTTCAAGCTGCTAAAATTGCACCTCAAGAGATCATCTGAGATGTGGCGCCTGTGTCACACGTATGTATAATTGCAACCCAAAGCTGTCAGCTGGGCTGCTCAATGCGGGTTGAAATTACCACAATTTTCTTCCATGTGTAATGATGACTCCCATCCGAGGTGATCAAAAATAGAGCTCCTCTGTATTGATACATGACTGCTAAAGGGCCAGCAGCGACTCATGTGGCACTCAGCTGTGTGATGTTCGCCCAGTGGATCGGTGGAGAAACCACAGCTGGAAATTTTGAACTGAGGTTACCCTGACCTGCAATGAAGAGGAACTGTGTGTGTGTGTGTGTGTTTGTGTTTGTGTTTGTGTGTGTAGTCACCAGAGGATTTTAGGAACAAGAGGAAGCTCCTTGTTAAGGGGATGAGGGATAGTGAGGGAGATGGAAGGTTAATGGTTGTGATGGATGAGGCGATTTCCAGTGAAAATATGAATGTGCAATTTATTTCTAACGGCACATTTTTGCTGCTGATTTCAAGGGTAAACCAAGCAGCTGCAAACATCACGACATGGACTATTCCAACTCGTGTCATCGATATAAACGGGTCGTTTTCAGGCTGCCTATACATCTTGTCATACATAAAGTCTACATGGAATTCATTCCCATCTGCATAAAATCAACAGTGAATCTTTTTTCCTTTTACTTTGCATCATGCGTCTGAGTGTGGTAGCTGTGACCCACGGGTATTAGCTCGTAAGAATCCGGTTTAAACCTGATTACAGTGCATTTAAGTTGCTACAACTGGTTATAGATGCCAATACAACAGAATCTGTTCCTTGATTTGTTTTGCATGCGCTCCACACAAAAAAAGATATCTCACGGCCTCATGCTATCATGGAAAACAAAACCTAATCTGTCTTTTATTAAAACCATTATGGAGTCTTTTGTTGTGATATGCTGGCAGATTTTACAATCATACAGAGACTGCTCAAAAGAAGCTATAACAGGAAAATAGCAGAGCTGTAGTGTGAATTGATTTAAAGCAGTTTCAGGCAAACTTTGTGCACTCAAGAGAAACATCCACATATGTAAAGGCACAGTCAGTGTGCATCTTTCACGGCTAAATCTTTGGATAGCGCAAATGCAAAAAAAAAAAACTACCCAAGACCCAAGCAGAATGAGTGTCAGCTTAGTACCACACTAAATCATATCAAGCAGCCATAAATGCTGTCCAGACCTGCCCTCTGGTTGACCCAAGCTGTTGTGCAATACCTGAACTAAAATTGAGGGCAGTGTCTCCAGTCTCACTGGACCAACTAGGCTACTTGGAGGTCATGATCCCTGCTTTTGTAGAACAGTGAAACAGCAATACACATGGGGCAGGGGAGACCGGACTGACCAGGCTACCTGGTGAGGGATGAGGAGGGTGTGGGTGGAAACTGCTGGTTTTGATATAAACTAGAAATCTAAGCAAAGAACAGCGCACGAAAAACAAAACTACTTTGAAAACAATGTGATCTACCTATTAGTAATGTGCTGATTTGGAAGGAGTGGACGGAGCAAGGTGCGTGCAACAAGTTCTCGGCTTACCTTCCTGGCCCCGTGCTTGGCAAACTCTTTGGCCAGGTGTCGCCCGATGCCTCTCCCTCCACCAGTGATCAACACCACCTCCTTGGTCAGGTCTTTTCTTCTGCTTGGCAACAGCGACATCAAACTTGCTCTCGCTATATAATAGAGCATTTGAACCGGGAAAAGAAGCATACGACACACGCTCTTCAGCTCCATTGCTGTAAGTGTGTTTACGCAGCAAGTCAACGTGCGCCGCAGATTTCCGCCAACAGTCAACTAAGTGCACAAACAGCGACTTCTGCTCTCCTGCAACTTTAGCCGCATGCACACAGTATCATCTACAGTGTTGCATGAGTGATCCACTGGCGAAAGATATTTTTTTGTTTTTAAAGCAGAGCTGAGTGACTTGAAGCGCTCTGACAGAGTGCATGCATCACGCTCTCCAAATGAGTGCGCGATCAGTCATTACGCCTGTCAACTGCCGCCGAGGAGCGCAAACGTGAAACACAAGTCCAGGCGACGCTCCGCAGTGCGCGCTACCTCTGCGCTTCGGTGTTGTGTTCCTGTCCTGTCCTGCCTTATATATCACCGCCTCTGCCCTGGCTCGGTACTTCCACTAGTGAAAGGACCTGGATGAACCTAAATGGGAGGTTTGTAAGGGCATTAATCCTGATTGACATGTTAAGTAGGGATGAATTTTGCTCCAGTGCCCGTCTGCCCCGACTGGTTGCGCACTTGCCTCTTCCACACCCCCTTCATGTGTCTACAGCAGCGTTTCTCAATTTGTGGTCGACGTCCCCGCAGCGGTCGCCCAGCGGCGGGGGGCACCAGCTGGGAGCCTAAACTTTCACTTCATAATTCCACTGATCCGGACTTCACCTCATTACATAAGGCTGGCTGCAGACGAACAATGGTGTTGCAATCATAGGTTTCACTGACTGTTGCAAGTCAATACAAAATATTCTTATATAATAGTGCCAGATGAACGTCAACAAGGCTTTAGCTACCCCCCCCCCCCCTATATTAATAATAA
>VUQK01041210.1:0-30709 GCA_015106715.1 Bujurquina vittata
CCATTTGACTCAGGTGTATTGGATCAGGGACACCTCTAAAACCTGCAGGACACCGGCCCTCGAGGCCTGGAGTTGAATACCCCTGGCCTATAATATACTATTATACAGTAACATCTGAGTGGTTTGCTAAAGAACCACTTAAATGTAGGTAATCCTGTTTCATGTAAGAGCAGATTCTTTCATTGGTGTTTCCTGTTTTCCTCTTGTCTTGTAATCTGTTCAGGTGTTTGTCCAGGTTTTCCCTGTGTGTTATTGAAGTTCTGTTGTCTGCCTGTGCGTTCTGTTTTGTCACTTCCTGTTTTATTTTGATGTGCTCGTGTTCCTTGTGCATTGTATTTAGTTTTGCTTCCTTGTGTGTCATCAGTGTATTATGTTCAGCTGTGCTCCCCTCATGTTTCCACTCCCCTCGTTATTCCCTTGTGTATTTAAGTGTTCAGTCTGTGTCTGTCCCTTGTCGGGTCGTAGTTGGTTTTCCCTGCTGTGTGCGTTGGTTCAAGGTTATGTTTCATTCCAGTTTTGCCACATTCATGTCTAGTCACGGGGTGCTCAATAAAAGGATTTAAGTGGATCACGCGTCCTGCGTCGTTAGTCCTGCACTTGGGTCCTCTGCCACGCCTGCCGCAGCCGAAACCTGACAGTGTCGGTCTGTTTGGTACTGAGCAAGGAGGATAAAGTGAGGCTTTAGACCTATGTCAACAGTGTAAAGTGGGAATAGGGAAGAAGTGAAGTCCTAAAATCAAAACAGGGAACTGAAGACACGGACACAGAAAGTACAAAGTTGGTCTTAAATATCTGCTTAATAACACTACTGTTCACATTTGATGTCACAGATAGTCTGCCCATCTTCTCATGTAGCTCTCAGCAAGAAATAACTTTGAGTTATTAAATTTTAAAATATTAGTTCAAACAGCAGCCAGATAAGCCTGACCTAATGCCTTTCTGGCCACAATCTTCTTCATCAGCTACATGTAAAAAAGAGGGTCAAAGTTCAGGTAGTCATTTACATGCGCACAGCATGCAGCAGCACATCAAGGTGCAAGATATGTGGAAACAAAGAAAATGGATGCACTTTGGAACACAGGACCTTTTAAGTGGACAGGGTCATAGCGAAGATGCTGGGCTGTTAGCTGCTCGTGTAACCATACGTGAGTTATGCCTTCTGTAATGGAGGATGAGGGATAATTAGGTCATTTCATCACAGCTCAGTGAGTGCAGAAATTTTACTGACTTTATGGGTTACAGCCTCATCAGCATCACCATACTTTACCTATGCTTCGACATTTCAGAGAGAGAAGAGTGAAAAAAATGACAACATATTTAACACAGGTTTCTATTGTCAGCCACATGCGATATTATAGCTGCAAACAGTTGGTATAGGATCGTTCCTTTTGCCCTGAGACAGTCGTCTGCGCAGTGGAAGGCAGCATCACTGGAGTGAAATAGATTTATTTAAGAACAGGATGTTGGAACGCCTACAGCACACCCCTCTGCCCCTCTCAACAGACTTCCACCACATCTGTTACAGCAACAAGCACACTGAGGGTGGAGGCTCACTGTGAGACTGAGCTGACATATTAACAACCCGGTATCGTAAAGGCCGTGGTTTCTATTTTCGGACAGGCTCATTTCGCTGGAGTGAATGAGCGACCTTTATGCTGAAGTAGAATGACAGCCTCTGTGTATCTGCGCACCGTGTGCGAGGAAGACAGACGGGAATCGTGGTAGCGGCATGCATGTGCCTGACCTGAATACACACTGAGCTGCATTCACTTGTCAGGTCCTTCCAGATCAGATACATTACCCTCTCTCATCTTATCTGTTTCTGTCCTCATGGTGTTCCTCTCTTTCTTCCTTTTCCTTCCCTCCCACAGCCGGTTTCTCCACCCGTCTTGTCCCCTAATTCTCTAGTTGCCATGGTGATGGATGACATAGATGAGATGGGGGGTCTGAGGGGAGACATGAAGCTCTGTATTCTCATCATGTGGCTTTTCATCATGTTGCATCACAATTTGCTTGTTAATGCTAAAAATAGAAAGACCTTGGAATGCTGGAGTCTTTTTATACCCTGTGTGAACACATTTGCTTCCTGCTTAAGCTGAACAAGACACCTTTATTATCACCTCCAGCTTTCAAATGCAATACACCTTTATAACAATCTGTATCTGATGGCTGCTTCTAGCAGGATACCACAACATGCTGCAAGCATCTCGAACTGGTTTCTTGAACATGACAATGAGTTAGTTGGACTCAAATGGACTCCACAGTCAACAGATTTCAGTCTAATCGACAGATCTGTAGCAACTATGTGATCATGTCAGTATGGACTAAAATCTCTGAGGAATGTTTCCTGCACTGTGTTGAATCTGTGCTACAAAGAATTAAGGCAGTTCTGAAGGCAAAAAGAGGGTCAGACCCAGTACTTGCAAGGTGTACCTAATGAAGTGGCTGAGTGTATAATAAACCTTACCTTACAATATAAAGTGCCTTGAGGCAACTGTTGGGATTTGGCCCTATATAAATAAGACCAGACTCATATTCATTTGTCGGGGCTTGATGAGCGATAACCAAGCCTCTGTTGCCAACCTCTCAACAGTCACTCATCTACATTTGTTGTCCCCAGTGGCTGTAAATGTTGCACATCTGGAGCACATATGCTGCTATGCATCTCTATCGGGTTGCTGCCACACTGCTGCAACATTTGTGGTTATGATTCTAACAAATAATTTATTTAATGCCAGTGTAGGAAGTCAGAAACTGTGGGAATAAATAAAGCATAAACCTGAGTACATACAAACAACAGTCTTTAATAAAGATATACAGCAGTTAATGGACTGAATACCTTAAAGTGCTGATAAGTGACAGTCTTTATGTCTCCTTGTGCACAGGTGTTTTACTTGCAGCAGGCTGAGGTTACCAGGGAGCGTGTCTATGCTATGCACCAGTCCAGCATCGATGGGGTGGAGGACATGTCAGCACTGGCCGAGCTGCATGAGGCCGCTATCATGCACAACCTGTACCAACGCTACCAGAAGGATAGCATCTATGTAAGTGCATTCAGGGAGCCAGATATGTTGATGTCTATGTCTGTCTGTGGCCATTATGTGTGGACATATCTTTGCAACCCACCCTTTCTCCTTTGCTTGTGTGAGCAAGGCTTTTAGAAGGAAACACAAATTATCTTATCAGGCCTCCCCTTCTGTAAGTGAAAAAGGTGGAGAGAGAGAGAAAGATGGATACGTTTCTGCAGCTCATTTCCATAGCATATCATTTTCATTACAAAAAATAAACATTTGAATGGCTTTATGGTATGATAGTGCAGTTTAAAATTTTTAAAATCTTTTTTTAATTAATTTGATGGCCTTGTGATTTGACAGCACAAAAAATACATGAAAGATTATTTTTGATGACACTGCTAACTCAAGAATCCTAGCGGATACTCTGAATGGGAACCCTACTGTGGCATCAGTGTGTATTACAGTCTCTCTCAGATCCCATAACTCACTCATAATCATAAGAGAAATCATTTGTAGTTGTATTTTGTTTCTGAGTGTCTGTGTGGAATAAATAGATTCATTAGCTGATGTCTACAAAAGTCCAGTACCCACAAGTCTCGGTAGGATGACAGTACCCGTCTGTACTTCCAAAATTAGCACTGAGATTGATTAATTACTGCCAAGTCTGAAAAATAGCACCTTTTGATCACTTTTATGGTGACACACAGAAATTTTCAAAAGCCTGGAATCCTGGAAGATTACCAGACAACTAGATTATCTAGACTGCCTAATCTAGATGATGAAATATTGTCCATATACAGATTTCCCTTAAGCTGATCAAAAGAGTTTCTCATGTGTTGGTCTGCTTTCTGTATCGCTGTGCGCTGATGCACTCATGTGTATCTGTGTCCTTCAGACCCAGTTTTATGCGTGTATATTCCACTAAATGTGCAGACAAGGTTATCTGAAGATAGGAAATGGATTAAAGAGGACAGAAAGAAAGAATCAAATAAAAAAAGAGTGAAAAGATGATACAGATACTGAACCATGAAATATCACTTCTTCGCTGTTTTCAGACTAATATTGGCAGCATCCTGGCAGCCGTCAACCCATACAAGCAGATCCCTGGTCTCTACGACCTAGAGAGGGTGGATTTGTACTCTAAGCACCATCTGGGGGAGCTCCCTCCACACATTTTTGCTGTGGCCAATGAATGCTACCGCTGCATCTGGAAACGCCATGACAGCCAGTGCGTCCTGATCAGGTAAGGTTTAACCATGGAGAACATTCAGGGAATTCTTTAACATCCATCTACCTATCTCTACTAATCTATCAAGCCATAACTTCATTTCCTAAATCTTGAGATATTTCTGCAGTCTGTTCCATGCACTGCATGAGAGGGCCAGCCCATTTGTGGAAAATCCTGCTATTCTTATAGCTCTGTTTGTAGTTGAAGGCCTGTGCTTAGTCAGACAAATACGGGCAGCTATTAGACCTAATAAAAAATCAAGGTTAAGGCTTAAGGAAGTGGAAGCGCTTTCACATGCCAGACATATTGATTTCAGTGGTTAATTGGAGAGGGTGACAGAGCATTGTTCAAGATCAAAGTAGAGAACAATGAGAAATTGTGATCATTTTTGTGTCTCTGTTGGTTCTGAAAAATAAATATTTCCATTTCCAAATGAAAGTACATGTAGATTAATTAGTATGCATGGTTAGCTGCCTATATCTGGTTGTATTCCACCATCCCATCCTGCTTTTAGTTGCACTCAACCTGATTACAATAGACTGGCTATCTCTGATGTTATCAACCCATAATATCAATTAGACAACTGGAGCAGTTCAAGATATGGGAATGTCAGTGAAGGTCATTGTGTGTAGCATTTAATTGGGCTGTGTATGTGTGTGTCTGTGTGTATGCGTTCTCCAGTGGTGAATCAGGAGCAGGGAAGACTGAGAGCACCAAACTGCTGTTGCAGTTTTTGTCGGTGATGAGCCAGAACTCAGCCGGGACTCCTCCATCAGAGAAATCCACACGTGTGGAGCAAGCCATCGTACAGAGCAGGTACGTGTGTCACATCACTAAAGTACAGCGCTGTGAAAAAGTATTTTCCCCCTTCCTGACTTCTTGGATTTTTGCATACTTGTCACGCTCTAAATGTTGTCCCCTATTGTTAAATCATGAATTAACTGGGATTAACCATATTTTTGGAAAGCTGACTTCAATGTCAGTAGCCACACAGTGTAATGCACGAGTGCTAAGTAAGCGCAGTTGGACCACTTATGGATATTATGTCCAGCTCAAAAATGTAAGTTTTTCCTGAAGAACTAATGGTCAAAAAAGAGTTTATTGGCTGTAAAAATAATGTTTTTCCCCCTTGCAGTCCGATCATGGAGGCTTTTGGCAATGCTAAGACCGTTTACAACAATAACTCCAGTCGTTTTGGGAAGTTCATCCAACTTCACTTCTCTGAAAGTGGCAACATCCAAGGAGGCTGTGTCATAGATTGTATCCTTGCTTTTATGCACAATAAATATACTCACATGAGATATATACCTGTACTGCATATGTGTGCTTGGGTGTTTATTTTGTGCATACACACATAAAAAGGTGTATTAGTATATTATGTATGTTTGCATAGATCCTTAAAACATGAATTATATGAATGATGAATTTCCTTGACTCAATTCCTGTCAGATTTACTTGAAAAGGTAAGGATTTCCTCCTCCTTTTAAATATATTAGGAGTGATTTGTCAGTTTTGCATTGCCAATCATAATAAAATGCTAATAGAAACTTTGCTACCCTGATTTTTCTGTAGAACCGCGTGGTGCGACAAAACCCCGGAGAGCGGAACTACCACATCTTCTACGCTCTGCTGGCAGGAGCTAGTAAAGAGCAAAAGAGTAAGCAGCTGTGTGAACATGAATATCAGCAGTGATCTTTTATTATTTTTGTTATTTTTCTATGATCAACTGTATGTTTTTTTGGCTTTCTATGAGAACTTAATGTAAGAATAGTTTGATATCTCATGCTTATAACAGACAAGAATAAGTTTTGATGGAAAAAAACTTTATTTATCTTTAAGGTTTACATCTGAATACATATTGCTTGCTGACATTATATATTTCCTCATACAGGCCTCTACTTCCTGGAGGAGCCCGCTGAATCTTACCACTACCTCAGCCAATCAGGATGTCTTAAGGACAAGAGCCTGAATGACAAAGAGCTGTTTAATAGTGTTATGGTCAGTGTGATGCTATTTCCCTCTTTTTTTTTATCTTTTTTTGACTGTGTTCAGTACTTCAAGTAGTTGGAACTGTAAGAACAGTTTGAGCTGAATCTTGGATATCAGGTATCTATGGTTTTTATCCAATGCTACAAAATTAGGAGGGAGACGAGACTCCAAAGAGATGTGAATGTTATGAATGAACCTTTGCCGCTGAGCAGAAAAAAAGAGTTCCTAATCTCTTTCCCCGTGCTTGTATTTGCACAGGAGGCGCTGAAGGTTTTGGAGTTTACGGAGGAGGAGAGCAGAGACATGTTTAAGTTGCTGTCAGGAGTCTTACAACTCGGCAATATTGAGTTCATGACTGCGGGAGGAGCTCAGATCACCACCAAGCAAGGTCAGGGTGATGCTCATTCAAAATGAGTTAGAGGATATAAAAACTGGGGGAGATGTATTGCAGAAGTGTAACACGTCTTGGCCATGATTCCAGTGGTCACCGATGCCAGTGAGCTGTTGGGACTGGATGCCTTCCAGCTGTCTGAAGTCCTTACTCAGCGCTCTATAATCCTCAGAGGAGAGGAAATCTGTTCCCCACTTACTATCGAGCAGGTCCGCATACACACATGCATATTAACACACACACACGCTTTAATTTTTAAAATTTGTTAGATTTTTGCCTCTTCCTGACACAATCCCACACCCATTCTAACCCTCCCTTGGGTTTCCCTCTTATTGCTGCAGGCTATTGATTCCCGGGACTCCGTTGCCATGGCGTTATATTCCCAGTGTTTCTCCTGGATTATCCTCAAAATTAATCAGAAGATCAAAGGGAAGGAAAACTTCAAATCCATCGGCATCCTTGATATCTTTGGCTTCGAGAATTTTGAGGTGACCGCTCTGACCTTTCCTCTGTTTGGCATATTTTTGATTTTGAGGTCATGAATTTTCTCCTCCGCTCCCTAAGCTGCCAGCTGCTACTCATCCTGTTACTAAGCAAGATTAACAGGTTTCTTACAACTGACTAATCCGTTCACTGAAATACTGAGTTATCATTCCTACAGGATTTTGACAAGGACATATGAAAAAGCTTATCAATAAGGTATTTTTTCTATAAAGATAGCCGAGATTTCCACTAGGCCTAAATGAAGAAAGGAATACAGAAATTATCATAGCAGAGAAAATTATTTATTAACAAACATTAAGAATTTGCAAAAGTATTGATTGAGTATCTTAAGACCAGGGGAGTAAAAAGACAGCGAGGAATGAGGGAAATAAGATGGAGCTGGCAGCTTGAGCACTGACCACAGGGCACGACTGAGATGATTCGAGCTGTGAAGTTAAGCCAAATGAGGGAAAGCTGCAGAACCAGGCAAGCAAAACCAGGACCAGAGCAGGAGTGGATCTTTGGCTGCAATCTGATTGGTGGAGACTAGAAAACATTTTAAAAAGCAGATTAAAAAGATGGCTGGAATGAGACTGAAAAGCATCTGTGACAGCATGGTGGAGGCAGAGACTGCTTTTTTAAGGCAGAGGAAACTGCAGAGGTGGAGGGCATAGGGCTAATTTCTGCTAGATTAACTTTTAACAGATTAACAAATGTATTAATTGTTCATAATTATACAGCAAAGAACCAAAATGACAGCACTGAAAAAAAAAGAAGCGCTTGAATACAAATTTTTTTCTGGCAAAATTGGAATACTTTAACAATTTCCACATGTATATTGTATATATTTCCAAGAGTGCCACACCATAGTTCTGATTATCTTTAAAGACTTAGAATAAAAACAAAAAATAACTGTCTTCCTGTCAGTGTAAACATGCTTAGAGCTGGATTTAAGATCCCAGAGTTAGTTGAGCCAGTTGTTTACCAACTTTGTGATTGTGGTTATGTAGATAAGCATTTTTATGCTCAGTGACCCAGAGGATTGAGCTTGTTTTGCTACACAGAACCATGACATGTCTCAAAGATACAGTCTGCGCCTCTCTGCCCGCAGGTCAACCGGTTCGAGCAGTTTAACATCAATTATGCCAACGAGAAGCTTCAGGAGTACTTCAACAAGCATATCTTCTCTCTGGAGCAGCTGGAGTACAACAGGTACAGATGTGAATATGGAACAGTATGTATGTTTTCCAAAGATATTCAGATTGTGAAGTGGACCTTAAAGTATATAAGAAAAGTAAATGGAAGAAGAACATTAGAGTCTAAAGTATTAACTTTTTCTATTTTCTCACATAACTGTTTGGTTTTACTCTCCACAGGGAAGGTGTTCAGTGGGAAGCAATTGATTGGATGGATAATGCAGAGTGTCTTGACCTCATAGAGAAGGTAAGAAATATTTTTTCTATAACTCGCAACATAAATGGTGTTTTTTTTTTCAGGAGAGAGAGAGAGAGAAAAACCAATCGATCTCCTTGTTGTCAGAACTGTATGATCTTAGTCAGAACTGCAGTCCTTCCCCTTTAGTTAGGATCAGGTTAGATGCCTCCTTCAGATGCTTTTTTGGAAATCTAATAATTTGGGGGTTGATGTCTTAGAAAGTGGTGCTGGTTTCATAAAGCTGGTGCAGTAATACTACTCCACCCCCCCTCTCTCCAAGAAACTGGGCTTGTTGGCACTAGTGAATGAAGAGAGTCGATTCCCCAAAGGAACAGACTTCACTCTGCTGGAGAAGTTGCACAGCAGACACTCTGTGAGTTATTTACACATTTGCTAATGGCCTCTATGCATAATTCACAAAATGTTGAGCTGATGTTAAATGGTGCACGATCTGCTTCTATTTTCTGCAGACAAACCCTTACTATGTCAAGCCCAGACTTGCTGATTATCAGTTTGGTATCAAACATTATGCCGGAGAGGTGAGTTTATTATGTAACTGCCAATTTCATGCCATCATATTGCTGTAAAGTTGGGGTAGTTTACTGTATGATACCCGATTCTAACAGGTTCTGTATGATGCCAGAGGAATCCTGGAGAAGAACAGAGACACTTTCAGGGATGACATCCTGAACATGCTCAAGGACAGCAGGTAGTTTCTTCAGACATGACAGCAGTGTTTAATTAGGACTCACAGATCCTGGGGTGATAATACATTAATTGTAGGTTAATGTCAGTCATTCAAAAAAAAGCATGATTCAAAAGGTAAATCTGTCCTTGGTTTGAGATGATATGAATTATTGATAGAACTTACCTGACCATTCAGTCACTGTGCATTGTAAAAACTAATCTGAATCTGATCTGGCTGCAAGTAAACTGATGTGAGTCACAGTATTTTCTTTAATTTTCCCCGTAGATTTATCATTTAGCTTTCCTTTAAAACTCCTTCTTTTCATCCTGATTTACCTTGTTATATGTTTTCTAACATGAATTAGCAGATGCTGGCGTTTTATACTTTGTATTTCTGTGGATTCACAGATTGGACTTCATCTATGACTTATTTGAGAAGGTTGGCAGCAGGAACAATGAGGAGAAGATGGGAACAGCCCGACGCAAACCTACAGTGAGCTCCCAGTTCAGGGTGAGCGATTCTGTTGTAAGCAAGACCTCTAAAGATTAACCAAGGGTCTTGAGCTGAGCGAATGGTTGTGCATTGAAGAAAATATATGAGACTCTATCAGCAGTTCTTTTTATTATCAATTAATCTGTCAGTTCTTTTTATGGCTTCTTATTTTTGGTATGGTTGTTATGTTAGGGTATAGCCATGTGAAAGAATTAACTTTTTTTAAATGTCTTTAGGACTCTCTTCATGCTCTTATGGCCACTCTGAGTGTTTCCAATCCTTTCTTCATTCGCTGCATTAAACCCAACATGGAAAAGGTCTGTTTGTTTCTATCGATTCACAGAATCACATTAATATCACTGGATATCTGAGAGCATCATTCCATACTATCTCAAAAGCGATCACCTAAATCCTTTGTATTATCCTTTTAGACTCCACATGTGTTTGACCCAGAGGTCGTCTTGAATCAGCTGAGATATTCTGGGATGTTGGAGACCGTGAAGATCCGTCGTGCTGGCTTCCCAGTTCGTAGAACTTTCAAAGATTTCTTCTCTCGGTAAAAATCTATAAATCTGCATTCACACAAGTTTTTTTTTTTAACCTATTTTGGGATGTATTGCTGAGATCTATCTGTTGTTTTCTTTCACATTGTTTTTTTTTTGGGGGGCAGTTATAAGATCATCCTGAAAGAAAAGGCACCAGCAGGAGATGATAAGAAAAGAAGTACAGACCTTCTAACCAAATATGACAAGACCAAGAAAGAATGGCAGTTAGGCAAGACTAAGGTGAGTTGTTTGGACTCTAAAATGCTAAAGGTTTATGCATTGCCTCATATTAGTGCATATAATTTCTATAAGCTAGTTTCCCCTGATGTTACCTTTATTTTGTAGGTGTTTATGAAAGAATCTTTGGAACAGCGTTTAGAGAAAGACAGAGATGAAGTCCGGCGCCAAGCTGCCATGATAATCCGAGCCCATCTACTCACTTTCTCTGCTAAGTAAGAATCTCTTGATATGACGTCATGTTTTAGAAAGCCTGCAGAAGCCACATCAGGTATGTGTGCCACTTTGAATTTGTTCATTTCATCAACAGGAAGCACTTCAAGCGTGCACGTGCCGGCGTCATCACCCTCCAGAAACACTTTCGAAGGCACATCCAACGCACGCGGTTTGTGAAGCAGCGCAAGGCGGTGGTGGTGCTGCAAAAACACAGACGAGGTCAGGTGGCACGTGCGCACGTTCGAAAACTGAAATTGGAAAAGAAGAAGAGGGAGGAAGAGCAAAAGATCAAGGAGGAAGAAGAGAAGAAGGAAACACTGGGTGAAGGGGAGAAAGGGGAAGCAACAGAGGGCGCAGATGCAAAGGTAAAATCGTCAGAGGCATCTTCAGCTTAATCCGAGACCTTGCAACTCACTGACATTAATAGCAATATTTTGTCCCTCTCATCTGCTCTTTAGGATGAAACACGCCAAATGGAGGAGATCCTGCAGCTCGAGAGAGAAATTGAGCGTTTGCAGAAGAAGAGGGAGGATGAAGTGTCGCAGCTATGTGAGTCCTCCAAGCAGGAGCTGCAGCTGCGCCGGGATGCTGAGCTCAAGCGGATGAAAAAGGAGGCATCCCGGAAGGCAACGGAGCTCATTGACCTCCTGAACTTTGGAGGTGTCGATCCCTCGCTGGGAGCAGTCGGCGCTAAGCCTGCTGCAGAGGCAAAAGCTCCAAAAGGTGCCAACGCCACCAGAGGTGCTTCCAAAGAAGAGGAAGTAGACGAAGGCTTTCATGCTGAGGACGAGTGTATCCCCCTGCCTGACTTCCCACCTCCTGCTGAGACAGATACTCCTATGGATCAGGAGATATTTGCTCAACTCCCTCCTCCACCACCTGCTTTTGCAGAGGGAACAGTGCCCCCTGCGCCACCTCCTCCGCCTCCCCTTCCCTCAGACGGCATGCCTGTGGGGGGAATTCCTCCTTCTCTCCCGCCACCTGGAGATGGTGCCACTGTGCCTCCACCACCTCCTCCACTTCCACCAGGAGAGGAGGAGAAGAAAGAGCCAGAAAGGAAAGTGAGCATGGTTGAGAGCCTGGTCGATGGTGAGGAACCGATCTACAGCATGCCAGCCGACACAGAGTCAGATTATGACCAAGAAGAGGAGGAGGGGTCTGTTACCGCCGGAGACGATAGCTCCGTGTCGGGAAGCAACCGAGGCAGCACCGCTGTGACGGATGAGGAGCACCCCAGGAAGTCGACCTGCACCAACGCCAGCATCGAGTCCTACAGAGGCAGCTCTGACTCTGTGAGGACACACACTTACACGCATCCTCACAAGCGTGCACGCAGATATGTATGAGCAGCTATAAAATGCATTTTAACTCACTGTGATAAATTGATAGTGTGCGGTTTTAAAATGTAATAAAAGAACTTATTATTAAAAGCATAAGCAATTCACTAATGCTATTGTGTTATGTTGCAGTATGCGGACAGTGATGATGAACATGACGGCATGATGGACACTGATGAAGAGGTGACAAATGGCAGAGTCACTTTGCTTAATGGAAATGGGCCACCGTATTTCCACGGCTACCTCTACATGAAGGGTGTGTTTCTTTGTAGTTTTCTCAAGAGATGGCAATTGTCTTCTATTTCTGCTGCATTTAATGCCTCACAACTTGTCATGTAAACATCACATCTGCTTACATAGTTAAATATAGTAGATAAGCATAGTTCGTCACTTTTTTCTTTTTTACCTGCTCCCTACTCTCAGAACAGATCACGATGTTGTCTGTGAACATCACAGTCCAAAACAGTAGTTCCTTAAACAGGAACTGAACCTGGGCTATACCAGTGAGAGCGCCAAATCCTAACCACTAGACCTTTTTATTTAATGAATGTAATTATGTCCCTTGTGCTCCCTCAGCTGGTTTGATGATCCCATGGCGAAGGCGCTGGTGTGTGTTAAAGGATGAGACCTTCATGTGGTTCCGGTCCAAACAAGAGTCTCTTAAGTCTGGCTGGCTCTACAAGAAAGGAGGAGGACTGTCCACTCTGTCACGGAGGTTGTTGTAGTTATTACTGAGTGAAGCCTGCATGCTTTAAAAATATAACTCTGTGAAACATGTATGTGGGAACTGCAGTCCAGTACAATCTGATGATGTAAAGATTTTACAAAGCTGTTCAGAAAATGTCAACAAGAAGGATTTGTGAGATCCTCCAGCGCTGCAGCACAAGAGCTGAAAATATAAATTTATCTAACTGAATGTTTCATATTTCCTCTTCATTCTGTAAAAGGCGATAGCATGAAAGCTTCATATAAGTATCTGTAGCTTGATCTCTATAAATATTTAAACATAAATAACTTAAAAGTCACAGATTTATTTATTGTCTGCATGAATGGGTTAATGTGTCTGTAGTTGTTGTACACAGTTTTGAGTGCTGATGGAGTATTTGTGTAATTGTGAGTATTAAACCCTCTTCTGCAGTGAACTGCAATACATTAAAGCCAGTGCATTATGTCTTTAGCGGTTTTTCACTTAGTTGCTAATAAATCTATACATTCAGAGTAAAAGTTGATGATGTACTTTTTAGGAAAGAAGGTGCTCTTGTGATCTTGTTAAATTCGAAAGTTTGAGAGGGTAAAATTAAGCTTATGAAGAGTGGATGACCTTAGCCATTATTCTCATGGTGTCTTATTTTCCTGCAGGAATTGGAAGATGCGCTGGTTTGTTCTGAGAGACAGCAAGCTGATGTACTATGACAACGACAGTGAGGAGAAGCTCAAGGGAACCATTGACATCCGAGCGGCCAAGTAAGATTTCTGATAAACCCCAAAACCAGAAAAACACACCTCACTATTTGTCTTTAGCAAAGCTAAAGCTAAAGACAGAAACATGCTTCCCGCCTCAAATGCGATGTACCCAGCTCAAACACACTTGTTTTTTGGTGTCTTGCTGGATAAATCAAGATTTCCTCTTGATTTCTGCAATGAGTGTCCTTTTTATGACTTCATAGGGAAATTGTGGACAATCATGAAAAGGAGAATGCTCTGAACATTGTGACAGATGAGAGAACATACCAAGTGTTTGCAGAGTCACCAGAGGACGCAAGGTATGACGGAGACTTTAGTAGTAATGTTACTGCTGGTAAGTACGGTATTATTATTATTGATAGCGTTGAACATGATGGCATCTTTTTCGTTCTGTGCAGTGGGTGGTTCAACGTGCTCAGCAAGGTCCGAGTGTGCACTCCTGAGCAGCTGCTGGAGATGTCTCATGAACAGGCCAACCCCAAAAATGCCGTGGTCAGTCTTTTACAAACATGAATCAGTACTTACTCTGAAGACATTCTTCACACAAAATGTGCATGGGCAATATCTTTTTAAGTCACTGTAAGTGATTATTGTTTTATAGGTTTTGTTATCAAAAGCAGTACAGATAAGAACGTGAACAGTCATGAGTTAGATTGGTTTATTATTACTAATAGATCAGGTTTAAAAATGTTCTCCTTTCTCGTTCAGGGAACTCTCGATGTGGGATTGATCGACTCAGTTTGTGCATCAGACAACCCTGATCGGTAAGTTTGATCAGAAAGAAAGGAAGCTCATTTTTGCTAATTTTCTGATGTTCTCCTCACGTACATAAAAATGTCTGTTTTAGAAAAAATGTGGTTGGAGTCTGAAGCAAGGATTTGATGAAAATTATGATGAGCAACTGTGGAAGAGACCTGAAGAAACTGTATTAACGAATTACTGCCTTCCCTCACTCATCCCTTGACGGGTAGTATCAGGGAGACAGGGCAACCACATTGGTTGATATCCTCTTCCAAGACCTCCGGTTGCTTGTGGCTCGGCTGTTCTCTAGGAGGCTTTTCTGGGTCCACTGGGTGATAGTGTCCATCCAGTCTTTCCTCTGCCTTCAGCATGTGTCTTCAACCATTCCCTGCAGGACTGTTTTCCTGAGGGTATTGTGACGTGTTATGTGGCCAAACCAAGCAAGCTTTCTCTTCTTTACTGTGTCGAGGAGAGCTTTTTAGGTCCTTCTAGTCACCTGACTTTGGTTTTCTGCTCCCTGTAGCTTATCTGTAGAAGATGGTAAATGCATTTGGTCTTGAATGCTTGGATTCTTCTTTCACTCTCAGCCAACAGCATCCAGGTTTCACAGGCATACAGAAATAGAGATGACAAGTGAAAAAGCTTGTATTTGGTCTTAAAGCTTATGTTACTTTTCCATAACCTCTGGAGTCTTGCCATTGCTGCCCCAATTCTGCTCCGGATTTTCTTTGGAACTAGTGCCATCTCTTGTGAGCATAGCACCAAGTGCTTGAACTCTGAGACAGCAACCAAGGGTTCACCATTCATGGAAGATACTATATTAATAAAAAGGCAGGTTTTATAGGCCTCCATGATTTCATAGCTTGTAGAACCACCTTTAGCAGCAATAACTTGAAGTTATTGTTTTCTGTATGACTTTCTTAGTCTCTGACATAGTTGTGGAGGACTTTTGGCTCACTCTTCTTTACAGCGCTGCCTCAGTTCATTGAAGTTTGCATGCATTTGTTTATGCACAGCTCTCATAAGTCCTGCCTGTTACGCCCATCCCATTTTTTCTTCTCGGCATTGTGTTAACACTGGAATGTTCCAGATGAGCAAACTGCCAAAACTTTTGCTTTTATAGAGGTGCTCACAGTTTCTGATGATCAGTTGATCAACACTAAGGGTGCATTTAGTTTTTCATTGAACTGCATAGAATCATGTGAAAGCTTTCTTTTTCATGAGTGGCCAGTATCTGATAAAGAGCTTTTGACTTCCTGTTTTCAGGCCTAACTCTTTTGTCATCATTACGGCCAATCGTGTGATCCACTGCAACAGCGACACACCAGAGGAGATGCATCACTGGATCAGTCTGTTGCAGAAACCCAAAGGAGATGCCAGGATAGACGGACAGGAGTTCCTTGTCAGAGGTGAGGGTTTTGGATATTTTCAAGCGTGTAGATGTAGCTCTGTATTTTCTGTATTTTAGTATTTTCTGAGACCTTTAGGAATATTTTAAGCCATCTAATACTGGGCCATTCATATGTGGTAAAAATATTTACATTTCTGTATTTAGTTTTACCAGAAAATATCATAATGTCATTTTCAAATCTTTAATTGTCTTCAACTTTGTAGTTTAGGCATCGCAATATCGCTGACATTCTTCTTCATGTTTCTTCCTCCTTCACCTCTCCTCCTGGCTCATCATCTTCAGGGTGGCTTCAAAAAGAGATGAAGACAAATGCCAAGAGCACCTCCCTGAAGCTGAAGAAGCGCTGGTTTGTTTTGACCCACAACTCTCTGGATTACTACAAGAGCTCAGAGAAGAACTCCTCTAAGATGGGAACTCTGGTCCTTAACTCCCTCTGCTCTGTCATTCAGCCGGATGAACGAGTGCACAGGGAGACAGGTGAGGAGAAAGAAATGAAAGGAACAGACAGGAAGGGCAAATTTAATCAGGGATTATACTCAAGAGGTTAGGGAAGTATGCAGGTTTCTTGTTTTACAATTACAGGCATGGAAAAATGTACCAGTACCTGGTTTTTATTCACTTAGATTAAAGGGATTTATTATAGTCTTATACAACATAATTATTTTAGTAGAAATGTTTTTATTGGATTTTTAAAACATAAAGTGTTTGGATGTTATTTTTTACAGGATACTGGAACATCATCGTGTACGGGAGGAAGCATTCTTACCGCCTGTATACTAAGATGCTGAATGAAGCCATGAGATGGACAGCTGCTATACAGGGAGTCATAGACAGCAAGACTCCAATAGAAACACCAACTCTGCAGCTCATCAGAGACATCAAGGTAAGACACCTACATGGGCACAGTAAGTTCAAATTCATCAACAGAAATGTGTATTCAAGATGATTTCTGTTACCCTCATTGTGTCATCTCAGGAGAACAGTGTGAACCCAGAGATAGTGGAGCAGATGTACAGGAGGAACCCCATCCTCAGATACACGCAGCATCCTCTGCACGCGCCTCTTCTGCCCCTCCCTTATGGAGAGGTCACCAGCTGTGAGTAAAACCAGAGAATTTCTAAATAGGGGAAAACTCCCACTCTCCTAACATCCTGTGTCATAGGAGGCATTCAAGAGATTAATGAGGCCCTTGGAGCTGTAGCCAAAAAAAAATAAAAAATAAGACGGGGTAAAAATTCAGCCTGTCAAAGCTGTCATATGGCAAAAGGCCGGGAACACCCAGGAGAGGTCGCCAGTGGATCAAAGGGCTAACAAAGAGACAGACAACCACACGCTCTCACATGCACAACTACAACCAGTTTGACTGTGGTGACTTATTCATGCAATTTCATATAACATGACCTATTTGTATGTTTTATATTTTAAAATGCTTACATGGGCAACAGTCATCCTTTAATGTTACAATAACCATCTTTGGTGTACTTGATACCCTACATGTTTTTTTCCCCCTGTCTTTAATGTTTTCACACAGTACAAAGGCAGCAGGGTTACGCCAGTCTGCAGGATGAGGCCGTGCGAGTTTTTAACTCACTACAGGAGATGGAGACATTGGCAGACACAGTGCCCATCATTCAGGGCATCCTGCAGACCTGTCAGGACCTGCGCCCTCTCAGGGATGAGGTACTTTTGTTTATTTAGAGTATTCTTACAGTTTTCCAGTTATTTACGCTCTAATAAAAAATGTTATGATTTCTGATCTTTCACCACAGGTTTATTGCCAGGTGATCAAGCAGACCAATCACGTGCCTCAGCCTAACAGCCCAGCCAATCGTGCACACTGGCATCTGCTCACCTGCATGAGCTGCACCTTCCTACCCAGTCGAGCCATCCTCAGATACCTCCGCTTCCACCTCAAGAGGTGAGCATCTGCATTCAAGATAGTATTTCTCTCATGAATCATACACAGAATATATGTGTGTAAATGTGTTGTGTATTTGTAACTTAGGATACGTGAGCGTTATCCAGGCACAGAGATCGAGCGCTATGCCAGCTTCATTGGGGAATCCCTGAAGAAGACCAAAACTCGTGAGTTTGTTCCCTCCCAGGAGGAGATCGCCGCCCTGCTGCTGAGACAGGAGATGAGCACTACTGTCTACTGTCATGGAGGAGGTTCCTGCAAGATCTCCATCAACTCACACACCACCGCTGGAGAGGTGCATACGCACAACACATACACAAACATCTTCCTCATCACTGAAATACGTCACTTCCAATAAACAGCTTGAAGATAAGGTCACACACTGTATTGCTGAAAGTATTTGCTTGTCTGCCTTTACACGAATAGGATGACCCTTTGCAGCTATAAGAGCGTCAACTCTTCTGGGAAGATTTTCCACAAGGTTTAGGAGTGTTTAAGGGAATTTTTGACCATTCTTCCAGAAGCACAGTTGTGAGGTCAGACACTAATGTTGGATGAGAAGGCCTAGCTCACAGTCTTCGCACTAATTCATCCCAAAGGTGTTCTATCAGATTAAGGTCAGGACTCTTTGCAGGCCAGTCAAGTTCTTCCGCACTAAACTCGCTGTTCCATGTCTTTATGGACCTTGCTTTGTGCACTGGTGTGCAGTCATGTTGAAACAGGAAGGGGCCATCCCCAAACTGTTCCCACAAAGTTGGGAAAATGAAATTGTCCAAAATGTCTTTATGCTGAAGCATTAAGAGTTCCTTTCACTGGACCCTAGGGACAAGGCCCAACTCTTGAAAAACAACACCACACCATAAGCCCACCTTGCTGGCCACTGCCAAACCCAGACTCGTCCGTCAGATTGCCAGACAGAAAAACGTGATTCATCAGCCCAGAGAACACGTCTCCACTGCTCTAGTCCAGTGGCAGCCTGTTTTACACCCCCGCATCCCACGCCTTGCATTGTGCTTGGTGATGTAAGGCTTGGATGCAGCTGCTCAGCCATGGAAACACATTCCATGAAGCTCTCTTTGCACTGTTCTTGAGCTAATCTGAAGGCATGAAGTTTGGAGGTCTGTAGATTGACTGCAGAAAGTTGGTGACCTCTGCACACTATGGGGCTCAGCATCCACTGACCCCACTCTGTCATTTTATGGGGCCTACCACTTGATGGCTGAGTTTCTGTCATTCCCAGCCCCTTCCACTTTGTTATAATACCACTCACAGTTGATTGTGGGATATTTAGTACTGAGGATATTTCACAACTGGACTTGTTGCACAGATGGCATCCTATCACGGTACCACGCTGGAATTCACTAAGCTCTTGAGAGTGACCCGTTCTGTTACAAATGTTTGAAGCACCAGTATCCATGCAGAGGTGCTTAATTGTAGACACCTGTGGCCATAGAAGTGATGTTATGTATGTATAAAAACACATTTGCAAGTGAATAAAAAGCATTTCAAGATCAAATAAATCTGAATTTGAATGCTAACAATTGTTTGAATGTTGTTACTGCAGGTTGTAGAGAAGCTGATCAGAGGTCTGGCCATGGAGGAAAGCAAGAACCTGTTTTCTCTGTTTGAACACAACGGCTTCACAGACCGAGCTCTCGAGAGCAGAGTGATTGTGGCAGATGTTCTGGCCAAGTTCGAGAGGTACTTCGGTCTATGTGTACAAATACTGGCATACATTTGACTGTTTATTTATTGTTTACGTTCATGCTGTGTTTGCTTAATTTTTTTCAGATTGGCAGGCAGTGAAGAAGAGGAAGAGGAAGGAGAATGGAAACTGTACTTTAAACTGTACTGTTTCTTGGATGTGGAGAGCATGCCCAAAGAGGGAGTGGAGTTTGCTTTCATGTTTGAACAAGTGAGATTTACTCTGAAAATTATCATGTTTAGCTCAAAGTGATCACCAAAATGCTAACACAAGAAGGAGCAGGTAAAGGAAACAGGCTTTAAAACGAATTGCTGAAGAAGAAGAAGAATACAATGGGTATGAGCAGAAAAGTAAAAAAAAAAAAGACCAAAATTAAGTAAATTTTATTTATGTAGCACATTTTTAACCAAAGTGCTTTACAGCAAAATAAATTAAAATTGGTATTCATTGGCTTCATTGATAAGTGTGCTAGTTTTTATATTCCCCTAAAAATATTGTCGTCTGCAAAAACGTACAAAAAATAAATTAATTAATTAAACTTCATTGTCAGTCCATTGCTCAAAAAATCTCTTGGTCTGCATTTTAAACTTGTATTTTAACACCAAGCCAGTTTACACCAGTTTTACCAGTTGTTCAGAATATAAAATTAGAAAGTGTGAGTGTTGTGTTGATAATGAAGATTGTTTTGTTCTCTCTCCCAGGCGCACGAGTCTTTGATAAGTGGCCACTTCCCGGCCTCGGAGGAAACACTGCAGCACCTGGCTGCTTTACGTCTTCAATATCTCCACGGTGATGGGGCAGGTCGAGCCGGATGGAACCTGGGGAGCGTTTATCCAATCGGACGTCTGCGCAGCCGCATTTTGCACTCCACCAAGCCTGGCGTAGGGGTGGCGGGTGGAGCTGGAGGAGGTGGAGCTGGAGGAGCAGGAGATGGAAAAGGCGTGGTGGTAGGACAAGGTGGTGTTGGGCCTGGCGCAGAGAAACGAAAGACTCCGAGCTTCCTGGACGGCACCCTCAGGAGAAGTTTCAAGACTGGTTCACTGAAGAAGCAGAAGGTAAGGAAGCCTTCACTTAAAGTTGCTTTTGGTCAGAAATTTGTTAAGTATAAGAAAAATATAGAACAGATATGACTCAATACTATTTCATTTTAAAATCCTCCTTTACAAAACTGTTTTGCATGTCTGCGTCTTCCCATGCGTTCACTGAAATCTCTCTCCTGCTAAATTAAATGAAAAATGGACCCGCTAGCTGAGTTGATTGATATTTTCATGGAGGATTCACTGATTGCTTCAGATGGAGGATGAGCAGATGCTTGAGATGTGGGTGAAGGAGGAGACGTCTGCCACACGGACGAGTGTACTGGAGAAGTGGACTCGTCTGCAGGGCATGCCTCAACATCAGGCCATGCTTAAATACATGAGCATCATTAAGGAGTGGCCAGGATATGGCTCTACTCTATTTGATGTGGAGGTGAGGAAAAACGATAAGAAGATGGATTTCAGGGCTATGTACAAATAACCTGATAACTAACCCTCTTTCTCTCCCTTCTCTCCCCTCTTGCTAGTGTAAAGAGGGAGGTTTCCCTCATGATCTGTGGCTGGGTGTGAGTGCTGACAACGTGTCTGTGTATAAACGAGGGGAACCCAAACCGCTCGAGACCTTCCAGTACGAACACATCACCTTCTTTGGAGCTTCACAGCCCTGCACCTACAAGATCATCGTGGATGAGAGGGAGATGTACTTTGAGACTCCACTGGTGAGAGCTCAGCATTCATTTTTTATTACTTTCATTTGTTATTTAAAATAATGGTTTTAATAAGGTTTATTTTAAAGGTCATTAAAATGCCCACAGCAGGTTTCTAAAGCTCAGAGTGGCTGTTGGTGGCTTATTTTGTCTGACTAACAATCAGATATAATTCAGAAGATTTGTTCACTAATTCTGTATTGAGTGCCTAATTAATTCATCATCTCTCTTTTTTCTCTCGTTGTATTTTTCTTTTACTAAGTCTTGCTTGCTTTGTGTTTGTTTAGGTGGCCACACCAATAAACTGAGCTCAGTTGTACTCAGTATTATTTTTTATCTCTTTATAAACTTATTTGTGCTGCCCTCCACAACAGTCCCAATTTGTTGCGTGGCACTGTGGAAAAATTAATTGCCCACCCCTGCTTTAGGCTGTCATCCTTGACTGAATATGAGATATTTTTCACATTAGGAAGGATTTGATGCCTTTTATCTGGCTGCCTAATTGTGCAAACAAGTAAACAATAAGACTTAGATTCTACAGCCATGCTAGCAGCTTTTACAGTGGGGGAAATAATTATTTGACCCCCTGCTGAATTTGTAAGTTTCCTCACTTCTAATGATGAGAGACAGAATCAACCAAAGATCCAGATAAAAAAAACACATTACATAAAAGTTATAAATGATTGGCATGTCATTGAGTAAAATAAAAATTTGATCCTTTAAAACCCAACCAGCATTCTGGCTCCCACAGAGTGGCTGTGTGCCCATATTACGAATACTCCTGATTTAAACTCGTTACATGTATAAAGTACACCTTTCCACACAATCAGTTTCTTCTGTTCCAACCTCTCCACCACCATGAGTCAGACCAAAAAGTTGTCAAAGAACACCAAGAATAAGACTGTAGACCTGCACAAGGCTGGAAGTCTTGCAGCACCCTCAAGGTCCCCTTGCTTAAGAAGGCAAATGTACAGGCCTGTCTTAAGTTTGCCAGTGAACATCTAAATGATTCAGAGAAGGCTTGGGAGAAAGTGCTGTGGTCAGATGAAACCAAAATCGAGCTCTTTGCCATCAACTCAATCTGCCGTGTTTGGCGGAAGAGAAATGCTGAGTATGACTCAAAGAGCACCATCCCCACAGTCAAGCACGGAGGTGAAAACATTATGCTTTGGGGCTGTTTTAGGGGAAGGACAATTTCACCAGATTGAGGGGTCACTCGATGTGACCTTCCCTCAGCCAGAACACTGAAGATGGGTTGCTGATGGGTCTTCCAGGATGGCAATGACCCAAAACATGCCACCAAGGCAGCAAAGGAGTGACTAAAGAAAAAGTATTTCATGGTCATGGAGTGTCCTAGCCAATCTCCAGACCTAAGTCCTTTAGAAAATCTGCCAAGTGGCAGCCAAGAAGCCTAAAGGATTTAGAGAGGAGTGAGCCAAAATGAAATGTGTGCAAAGCTTGTGACCACCTACAAAAATCCTTACCACTGTGCTTACCAACAGGGGTTTCTCTATCAACTACTAAGTCATGTTTTGCTTGGGGATCAAATACTTATTTAACTCAGTGACATGCAAATCAATTTATAACTTTGATGTAATGTGTTTTCTTTCTGAATTGTGGTTGATATTCTGTCTGACTCCATTTAAATGAAACTATCATTAAAAAATTAGGGGCTGCTCACTTTTATGGAAGTGAGCAATCTTACAAATTCAGCAGGGGATCAAATACATATTTTCCCGTATTGTATGTTAACTTTTATTTGAAGCATAGTTTTTCAGTGATGTAATGTGCTTTTGCACACCTACTTTAGGTTCAGTATAATAATGATATACCACAGAAAAGTTAGAAAAAGCATCAGTCTGTTTGTGAATGTATGCAACCGTAGCCATTTTAGATTAATTAAAAAAAAAGAAAAAGAAAAAAAAAGAACAGTTAAAAGAAATCATTAAAATTACCTTGAAATTCATGAGTTTATCTAAACTTCTGTGCACAACTGTGTGTGTAACATTTATGTATACTGTATGCTTACACAAAGATTAGCTCAGGGTAAGGGGAATACCACTGGTTTTGTGCATCTTTTGCCAAGCTACACATTTGCAGCCAATGATCACAACTGTTCATCTTAAATGCAAATGGTCCAGCACACACTAATCTCATTTTTTACATTTTAGGTCGGAGAGATCACCAAGATCATGCGAGCTTACATTAACATGGTGGTGAAGAAACGCTGCAGCATCATGTCTGTGTCCAGTGTTTCCAGTTCCTGGGTGAGGTGATCTCCTCCAGCCAATCAAAGCTCTCTGTTCATCCATCTAGTGACACCAGACGCCTTGGCCCCTCGCATTTGGAGTTGGTTGGGTTTTATAAAGGGCAGTTGTACCAGCCGGCTCAACTTCCAGGTTGAATCATGAGCAAGGAAAGAGCATCAATTAAAAAAATGGTGAAAAGTGGACACAAAAGCCAAATGCACACTCGACTGGCCTGGAAGTCTATTAAAAACATGACATGGAATAGCATGAAACAACCTGTATTTCGGGGGCTGTCCCATCAAATACATAACCCTCAGCTGTAGTCCTGCATGTAGATGTTCAAGCACACTCCAAACTTCTCTCCGTTTTCCTTTTTGGACAAATTCAGAAACAACAAGCACAAAGCAGCCACCCAATTCCAGTCAGTCCCAGGTGGTTCCCCCGACACCCATTGCACTGCCAGACAGAAGAAAGCCACACTTTCTCAGTTAAATTAGTTTCTATCTCAATTCTCCTTTGATTTCCGAGTCTCTCTCTTTCTCTTCGTGTATCCTCACTCTTTGTTTGCTGTCGCTATTAAGTTATAATGCTGAATTCTTGTTCTTGATCGCTTTCTCTGTCTTTTTATCTGTAACATCGGCTCTGGTACATCTGAGAAAAAGGACTCAACGATTCGGGGGCCCACTGCCCACCAAACCACATAGTGTTCACTTGCTTACTCGTCGGTGCCACTGTGTGGCCACAAGAAGAAAACATGGCCAATGGAAGCGGCTTTAAATATTTCAGAAAAAAATATCCTATAAATATTCCTGAGAAGAGGATTTACGTTGGAGACTCTCCAAAGTATGTGCATGGCTAACAGCCTCATTTGGCTCTACAAGAACAATATTCAGAACAATATCAGAAAAGAAAGATTTCCCTATTTATGTCTACATCTCACATAAGGTGGATAAATGTGTATATTCACGTACATGCACACATAAACTGAACAAACATGTATCATTTTGTATCGTATATCACAGGTTATAATAAGAGTTATTACATTTTTGGTGGCCACTGCACTGTAGAGTATATAAATGCAATACTAAATGCAATGTGACACCTGCCATGTAAAATACATGCAAGTGATTGGTGTTAATAATGACCATTGTATGTCTGAATATGATGCCAATATTGTACCCTGGCTGTGCCATTAATGTGACTCACAGAAAAGTAAGAGGTTTTAAAAAAAAAGAAGAGAAAATAGACTACAGTGAGTCTGGCTGCTATCGTGGTCATATTTTTAACAGCCTTTTGATGAATTTATCATTGTTGTTCGTTGAACTCACTCTGCAGCATTAATTGGAGCCATGAAATACTGTCTGTTCTCATATGCTCAAGCTATTTTCACCTTTTTTTTCTTTTCTGAAGAGATCAGGAGACTTGAGCAAAAATGCACACAACCTTGTTTGTCTGTGTTTTCAGCCTATTTATGAACATGTGATTTTTATTACTGATAATACTGTTATTACTGTATTCCCCCTATATAAGCCAACCTAAAGTGCTGTGTATGCATTGCTGCTGCTGTGTGTGTGTGTGTGTGTGAGTGAGTGTATTAATGGCGTAAACTGTTGGAAAGAAAAGGGAAACGAGAAAAGAGAAGTGTTACTACTGAGTGTATTCTTTGGAAATAAGATGTATTTACATGACTAACCTTTGCGAAGAATGGTGTTGTAATTGTGAGTTAACGGCAAAAGCATGGAATTTCAGGGGAGGGTTGAGGGGCTATTTATTTACTATTGTACTGTATGTGTTGCAAAGTCTGTTTGGGAGGAGTAAAAATATGCTGATTTTTTTTCAGCCTCAGTGTAAGAGGAGCAGATAAGATAATGTGAGGATATGGGCTTGGAAATTGTTTAATTGTGCACTTGGAATTCTGAAATTCATCACTACTTTGTGTGTATGTGTGTGTTTTTGGACTGGAAGTGAAGTAACGTCACCCAGTGCTGTGCATTGCAGCTAGATGGCAGCATCCCCCCACATCAAACACCTGCAGAGAGCACTGTAAAAAAAGCGTTTGCATAGAACAGAGATCCAGTGGGAATGTTTGCATAGCATGGAAAATTACAGTCCAGTATCACAACATGCTCCAATTGATTGTCTTCTCTGGTTTAGCGGAAGTTTCTAAACTAGTTTCTGTGGCAATAAGAATTTCAGGATTTGCCCCAAAGATAGCCGTGGTTTGGCTCTTCACACCAGTTAACTAAAGTGAAGTTCTTCAGGTGAAAGATTTTGTTGTTTTTCTAGTTTATCACATGCTACACAGGGCAGCGGTGGCCATGATTTTTAGAAAAACTGAGGCTGTGAAGACCCCCCAGGCCCTCTGAAGTGTTGATCACACACCAAAAGGTTTTCCCACACAGTTTTCATGAGGAAAATATTGAATTGCTTCTTCATATGTAACTATTTTAAGTCTAACAATATTGAAATAAACATTAAGTATCTACCACATGTAAGGTTTAAAGTGTACAATGTACAGCTTTGCTAAAATGCTCCAAATTCCCATGACCTCAGTGTCTATAATCATAGCTATGGCCTGACTACACACACACAGCCCACTGGGATCCTGCCTATAGACTAAGCAGAACTCACTCAGAGGTTCCACTTTGAACTTTTGGTTAATTTTTTCCTGCTAAAAAATAGTTGTGGAAAAAGTAAAGTTCACAAGCCATAAATACTGAGGAACCGGAGCTGTCTAATCTGGTTATTCTACATATGTGGTTCTGTCTGTCACTGATACACTGAGTAAGAAGAACTTGCCCTGTAGTTCCTGAGATGTGATCAGTGTGTTTGCTAAAGGGAGCTGTTAGTGGAAAATTTGAACTGTCTGATTACAAATCTGTCTTCAAGGGCAACTTCATCACAAAGGGTCCTGTTATCAGCCGCAGGCGGCCAAAGTGGGGCCCATTCTTATGTTATGCTTATTATCACCTTTACATAGTAAAACATTGTGCTTGTTTAGACAAAAAAAGAGAGAGAAAGAGAGAGATATGTGTGATGTTCTTTTTTTATTTGTAACTGGCTTTACAAAATTATGCTTTAATAAATTATTGAAAATGGTCCTGTATTTACTGTGATCATTGTGCACTTATTTTTAACAGGCAGCTTGTACGTGCTGGTACCTGGGCTCCAAGCCTCTTTGCTAGAGCTGCTAGGCAGACGTTATTGTATTTGGGCAGCAACTCTGAGGCTGGGGCTCCTTATCTCCTTCTTCAAAATGTCCAGTTATGTAAATATGAAATACTCTACATTAGTTAACCGTGTTAACTATGTTAGCAGTTCTGTTTTAGTCAAAAAAGTGGAGGTGGAGAGAAGCAACCCATTGCTTGGGAATCAAAGGATTAAACAACACAACTCTGAAATGATACAGCCCACCAGTGACCATGTTTTTCACTTTTTATGCAAACACAAACAAACAAACAAAAACAGCTGTTTATTCTGCACATATTTTAAATGACGTATTTTGAAACGTACTGCGCGCTGCCAACGCCTTTCCCTCCTTTGTTTGGGTGCGTAAAGAGAAAGTGCGTCAGGACTGTTGGTTCGGTTCCTTCTCAGCGAGTTAACGTCTCAGGTTTCAGCCGTCCTCGCAGGAGCAGCCGAGGCACTTCCTTCTTTTTGCGCTTACACTGCTTTCTCAAATCTTTTGAAACAAAAACCAAACTCTCAGCGGAGACTTTTGGATTAACCTGCGTCTACGCTGTTGGATGATGGGCTTACGGATATTACTGCCTGTTGTTCTTCTCTTCTCTTTTGTCCTGGCGACAGTTTTCGCCCAGTCCTCCACACCTGAGAACGGTAGGAATGGAAATCACTGAGTGTGGTGACTGAGGAATTAATTGAAGTTTGAAAATAATTATCTTTGATCAGAATAAGTCGGGTCGTAATTTATTAATATTGTTTGAATTTAAGGTGCGCATAGGTTGTTTTAAAATCCTTAACGTTTTGAGCCTTTAGCCGTTGGTTAATCTCAATTTTTGTCCTTTCGAACAGCCATTTTTAGTCTGCTATTTTCAAAATGTGTTTAAAATTGTTGATTAATGAGACCTAAATTGAGAGGGGCACAAGCAATCAAACACTTCAAATTAAAATGTCACAGTTTGCATGTTTTACACTGAGAATATCATAAAATATCATGGATAACCTTACGCACAGGCCACTGTCAGCATATAACGCTTCACGAAAAACTTGACATTATTAGTAGAACTGTGTTTCTGTAAGATTCATATCTTTGAGGACTGAAACCTCTAAGCAGGAACGAGGAGTCCTTTTTTCGGCCCCCGGGGTGCTTGATTGTTTCAGAGTAAAAAGACTTGGAAGAACTGCGCCAAAGCAATTGAACACAAAAATGAGACACCGATTATTTACGCATCCATTTTACAGATGCATAACTTCACTGACACAACCCCAGCTGTTGTTCTGTGTATGTCTTCTGATAATCACATGACTGGTTCCACAGCCTGTGTGTTTGCTGTGTTTAGTCCCCATGGAAAATGTCCCAGGAGGATTAGCAGGAGTTACAAAAAACAGAGTGAGCACGAACCAGGCTTCATTTAATCCTCTCCTCCTGGTGCTTTATTTAAACTTACCAGTTTTTGCAGTCATGTTTGCCCCCCAAAGTGGTTACACCTTTAGGAGTCATGTCCACCAAGTTCAGTTGCTTTAATTGGATTATTTAAACCTTTTTCCTCCTCTATAGTGTGTGAGAAGAAAAATGGGACAAGCTGTGAGGAATGTCTGAAAAATGTGTCGGTAAGTCTGCTGAGAGAGGGTCTTATTTCTAATTGGCTGATTTCCTTCTGGGTTAGGTGTGTGTGTGTGTGTGTGTGTGTGTGTGCACGCATGATCAAAAAAGATGTTTCCTCCTCCTCCACCCACACCTGTTAGACTGGTTTAAGAAGTAACTGATCTGTCGTGCATTCCTACCCTCCTACATTTTTAGGCTGTGCTTATCAAAGAGTTAAATACCTCAAGAGTCATTTAAAAAATAACTAAAAGGGTCATTGTGTTTTTTTGTTTTTCTTTTGTTTGTTTTTTAACAGTGCTTGTGGTGTATCACAACAAAGTCATGTATAACATATCCAGTGAAAACCATCCTCCCACCCCATGCACTCTGTCCTCTGAATGATGCACGCTGGGGACTCTGCTGGAGTAAGACACACACACACACACACACACACACACACACACACACACACACACACACACACACACACACACACACACGCACACACACACACACACACAGAGCCCTCCTTTTCCCCCCTGGTCTATTGTTGATCACTGAATCCACTCTGCAATAATACTGAGGGCCACAGCTGTGACTGTTTGTTCTGAGACAGAGAAGAGAGCAACTATAGAAACTGTGATTAAACAGAGCCACTTCATTAGATGGACTCTGTAAAACAAGATGGGCTAGTAAAAATCTCACTGCATTGGACAATAACCAAAAGTTACCTGAGCCAAACAAAGCTGAGATCAGAACACACACACACAGACCTTTAAGTTTATGCATTCTGACTGTGACTGCTCCACACGCTTCTCTCTATCAGGTCTCTAACCTGACCTTCATCACAAGCAAAATTACAAAATGAATAATAGATAAAGCATAAAATAAAAGCTAACAAAAAACAAACAATCAAACAAACAAGTTGTGAGCAAGTTGAGCAAGTTGTGTAAAATGTACATAAAAACAGAATGATTTATTCACAATAGAACAGAATGTACTATTTTAATAAAAATGTTGTCTCACTTGATTAATTTGATGTCAGCAAAATGTCTCATAAAATTTGGGACAGGGCCATGTTGACCACTGGGCAGAATCTCCTTTTTTTAGAAACAGTAAATGTTTGGGAACTGAGGAGAGCCTTTTCCGGACATTTGGGAGAGGAATGATGTCCCATATTGGCTAACAGAGGATTCTAGCTGCTCAACAGCCTGGGTCTATTTTGTTGTATTTTTCATGCCGTGATGCTCCAGATATTTTTGGTTGGTGAACAATCTGGACTGCAGGAAGCACCCGGACTCTTCTACTATGAAGCTATGCTGTTGCAATAGCTGTAGTATGAGGTTTAGCATTGTCTTTCTGGAATGTAATAGGCCTTGTTTTAAAAAGACATCTCCTGGATGGAAGCATATGCTGCTCTCATAGGCAGTAGTGCACCCCCATACCAGCAGAGATGTAGGCTTTTGTACTGAGTGCTTATAAATTGCAGGATGGTCCCTCTTCCCTTTGGTATGGGTGATGTGACATCCATGTTTTCAAATTTAGATTATTCTATTTTTATTTAAATTTTATGCAGTGTCACAACTTTTTCATAAGGATTAAATGCAGTTAAGCATACCTGACTTTACACTGCACACCAAGAAATAGAGGGACAAGAATGGGCCCACAAAGGTGCGAAGGTTTTGTCGCTCCCGCTGTACCATAGTGGAGTACAACACTGGGTACAACTTTCTTTTTGTGTTTTTTGTGTGTAAGCGTAGCCCTACACACAAAAAAATAAAGGTAAACTTTTGTACCCAAAAGTTAATTTTATCAGGAAAGTTCTCTGTAAGTACAAAGATGAACCCTTGGAGTGATTTACTGTAGACCTTCAGGGGTACAATTTTGTACTCCACTAGGGTAAAGCTGGAGCGACAAAGCCTTTGTACCTTTTTAGGTCCATTCTTATCCCTCTATTTCTTAGTGTGTGATGTATACCTCTGTTATGATTTTTATGGTATACACTATAAAAATATTAAATGAAAACCTCACTATTGCTGTCTGTGCTGCTTTCTTTATGATCATATTGTTGTTTTCCATCACTAAGCAGAAGATGTATTTCTTTGTCTTGCTCATTAAGATGGTGCTGAGTCAACAGAGCAAGAAACTAAAATGTATGTCATGAAGTTAAATAAGGGGGGGGGGAGCAAATCATATGGTCAGTGGCAAAGTTACTGCTCATCTTTATTTTAGAGTTATAAACAGAAAAGACAGAATGGTACATTTCTTCCATTTTCTCTCTTTTTTTCTTTATATGTTTAGAGTTTAAAGTGTTGCTAGTAGTTTATATATTACACTTGGTTTGTACCAGCAAAACACATTTCCAATATATTTAAATAATGAAAGTCTATTCCTCAGAATATACTTTGATACACAGCCAGCTAATCAAAATCTGAAGGCAAATGAGGAGATTTTTGGTGCTGGAAACTTTCTGGTTTCTGCTTGTTGTACATTTGACTCTGAGTAGCTGATCGGTCTATGAGGAAGGAACGCCTTTGCTTTGAAACAAGTTTCAGATTGTTTTAAAGCTAAAACACAATCAGAATGTTTAAACATAACAATTGCAAGACATTTCTGATTGAAGGAATAATCTCATGTAAAACCAGTAATGGCGCATAT
>VUQK01041211.1:0-10298 GCA_015106715.1 Bujurquina vittata
CTCTACGCGGGGGCTCCATATTTTGTCATCCTAATTATGCTCAGATTTTTTTTTTTTTTCCGCGTCCAGCTCTGTGATTGAAGTTTATTTCGCGGACCAAAATGGCTGCGACTGGTCTACTAGGTTAGGATGCAGTGACGTAATGACGTTGTCGGACAGGAAGCTTAGGAGGAGACGGCAAGATGGTCCTCTTCACCGGTCAGCATGTTTCTACTTACAAACCGGAATTTCTGCAAAAGTACAGACTGTTGCAACATCAGAGAAACATGACTGAAAACAATCTTTGTAACCACGAAAAAAAATTAATAATAATAAAAAACTAATTTTAGTACTTTGGTATGTTGTGATTGTGTTGCATAACTTGGCACAGTGAAGCTTTCAGACCTCCAATGTGAGGAGCTAAAATCAGACCTGAAGCGCACACAGTGATATTTTTTAAAAACAAATAAGTCATGCACACAAGATAATTGTCACATTACATGATTTAAAATGACTAAATACATCAATGTGGTTTGTAAAGTAATAAAAAAGGAGCCTATTGTGCTTTTTACTACTTTTGAACTCCACTAAAGAAGATTTACAGCTTTTATAAAGGGCACAGCTCTATGTTCATTCAAATTTTGGGATTTTCATTATTGTAGGCGACTGTTTGTTGTGATTTGGCAGTTTATAAATAAAATTGAAAAAGAAGCTATTTTATGTGTTTTCCCTGGCTCCGTTTAAACCAGCTTTGTTCTGATTGGCTGCCCCTCACAATTGTTTGAAAACCATTGTGTGGGGATCCTGTGCTCAAACCAAGAGCCACGTGCCTGAGATGACAATATTAGGTATAGCTCCTCTCACAGTCATTGGCATTTTGCAAATAAAGCTTAAAAGTTGCTTTTTAAATATTTCAAAAGTTTGATATTCAAAATACTGTAAGTAAATTTTATTGAAATGTAAAAAATGCACATGGTTTTTATGAATTATTAAGACTTAATGATTTTATTATTTCACAATATAAAACTGAAAAATTATTTTTAAAAAAATCACAGAATTTTACACAAACTTGCACAGTAGTTTCGCAAACTCAAACATAACATCTAGATTTTTTTAAAAGTTCATTCTGTACCTGAATATAATACACGTTTCTGAATATGACAAACACTCTTACTCTACAAAATACAAATACAAAATTAATTTCAGTGGCAAAAGATTTCTATACATAAGTTTGCTCATCATGTTTTTCTGGCCTTCTGTATGGGAGCAGGGACATCAGTGACATTATGCAGGAACTCATACAGCAGCTTGGCATTGTTAACATTTCCGAGTATTTCTGCTAACTTCTCCTGGCTGAGTTTGGCTATGTCGGCCAAACTGTCTGCGCTTTTTATAAGTGACCTACAGTTTTTTGTATTGACCCCAGGCATTTTCAGCAGGAAGTCATAAGGGCCGGGGTTGTACAGGTCTGCTGATTCAGCCACAGTGTCCGACTCAGCCGTTACCGCCTGAGCTGCTGCAGCATCAGGTTCAGGCTGGCTTTGCTTCAGTTCCAGAAAGAGCTCGGCTGTGGCATGTGGGGAGGGGCACCAGAGTATACGGAGCCGGGGGAAGTGTAATGTTAGTAAGGTGAGCTTTGAAGAAATATCGTTTGATGAAATCTCGTGACGGAAATCTGACCGGGCCATTAAGGAAAATGGTTTCGCTGGGTCAAACTCGATGAGCAGTACTGGTTTCTTGTAGTAGCGGGTCATCGAGAGGCACTGGGTGTAGAGGCGGCCGCTCTGCAGCGAGCCAATCAGGTCGCTGATACTCTTGCGCTCGACGCATGTGTCTGAAGTCAGAATATAGTCGCCTACTTCAAGGGTGACCGGATCGATATCCAGTCCACGGCGGTGGAGCAAGGATGGCAGCTCACTGCGGAACTCGCGCATGTCCACAATGACTCGAGAGGGCTCTTTGGGCTGCTCCTGCCCCCCTGGTTGTTGGATAGAACACAGACATAAAAACACAAATTGTTCCAACGGACAGTGAAGAAGATTTAGAGCATGATGAAAAGAATCAAAAATATGTAGCAATCAGACACATGCCTGCTTTGCGAGTATTGGTGGTGGCATTGGCGGGTTCTAAATTTCTGGCAAGGTCAAGGTTGGTGTCTTCTCGCCCTTCCCTCTCCTCTGGGATGACCATAGTAGCTTTTTCCCTACACAAGAACACACATACAACAAACAGTGAGCAAATAACAGTCAACAGGAAGCTGAATTCATGTGCTTGAGCAAAGAGAAATGGTTCCGACCTGATGAGGTGTTCAAAAGCTTTCTTTTCTTTAGACAGAGCTGTCAGGTACTTCTGTTCTTCAGTCGAGCCGCCATAGATGAGGAAGTATACCCTAAATGACTTTCCAGGCCGGTTAGCTTTGTAGATCTCCAACTGGCGAACAAAACTCAGCTCGGCATCATACAGCACCACAAAGCTGGGCTCCACCTCATGCAGAACCCGGGTCAAACTGTGGGGATCGGTGCAGCCTTTCAGTGGATGAATGACAGTCAGCGGTTCCTTTAGGACACCATAATAAGCATCTGATGACAAATCTAACTTGAGCTCTTCTTCCTCACATTCATCTTCATCCATCAATTCATCCTCATCTCCACTGCTACCCATTACTGCTGCTTCGCCCGTTTCCTCCTTCCCCACCATCTGGGTCAGGGTCAGAGACGGTCTGCTTTTGCTTTTTGTCGTCTTTGCACTTTTTTTCTGAACAGGTTCCTTTCCCTTTGTTCCTTTCTTGATCCAACCCTTTCCCTTTTGTTGCAACTCCAATTCTATGGCAGCTGCTGCAGCAGAGTCTCGTTTGCCGATCGTCCGGTGGTATAGCCGGTTGAGCAGCCAATCAGAGCCGTGCTTGATGAACTGCTGCAGCTGACCACAGGTTCGGTCATCACTGGCACAAATCAGCACACGACCTGAAGGAGGAACGTAAGGCAGTGAGAGGAAACATGTGTCTGTGTTGAGCACTGATTATAAAAAAAAGAAAGAAAAATAATTAGAAAAAATATTGCTCTTAAAAGACTAAAATAAGTGATTATCTGGTGCATCTAAACTGAGCTCACACAGAAGCCTAACATTTGGATTAAGGCCAAATATTTTCCCACTTTGACAAGCCTATGTGTCCACAGTGATAAAGACCTACTCTATATTCTGGGATTGACCCAAATTCTGGTGGACTAGTTTTCCTTAGTGTGTACAGGTGTACGGTCACGTAGTGTGCAGCTTCAAAGCAGCAACACAAGCCAGTAAACCAGGACAAATCAGCCCACCCTGAGGATGGCTTAGTGAAATGCCAGCTGTGGTTCATGCTGCTCTTGCTGTACATTTGAAATAGATTTCAAATGAGCAGTTTTACTGTAGTGGGCTAAAATTTACAAAGCCCAAGATCCTTTAAATTGACGACAACACTACCTTTTAGAATCTAAATCACAACATCTACAAAATTAATGTTTTATAATGAATAATTTTCATGTTCATTCATAATGACATTATGGACTGCTGTAACAGTTGAACAGCACTGAGGTCTAACCTGGCTCATGCTGAGAGCTCTTGTTCTCCCTCTCAATCTCCTCCAGGACCTCAGTCAGAGCCTCCCACTTTGGGCTCTTCTCCAGCACCAGCTCCCGCTTCACCTCTGAAACCCACACACAGACTGAGCCTTTAGTCATGCCAGCATGCATACACAGACAAGTGTAGGATTCTGTGGATATCTACTCTGATTATCACAGTTTTTGGAAATCCACTGATTAGTCAGTTACCTGAGGCAGAGGATGACTTCTGTTTCTCTGCCTCTGCTCCCACTTTAAGTTTCTTTTTGCTCTCGGGAATGCGGTACACTCTGCTCCTGGCATTCACAAACATGGAGGTACTGGAGTCCAAGAAGAGCCAACCTGATAGTTACAGCAAGGTTGATTGCAAAGATTTAGAATTAAATTAGACATTTTTTAACTCTGAAGTTCCTTCAATCAGGCAATCGGGGTAGATAAATAAATCTAGTTTACCAGAATTGGAGCCAAAGATCTTTTGGCTGGAGCGCAAGGACTCGAGGAGATTGAGAAAGGTGACACAGTCGTACTGGGTTAGGTAGAGCAGAAGGACCCTCAGCACCTTCAGATCCTGAACCAGGCCTTTGGTCTTTGCTCCCAGCTGATGCCACATCGGGTTCAGGTAGTGACGAATAGTCTGAATGGGAGTAAGACCGAGCATGACACTTAACTCATCTACAACTAGAGTTGTATTTTTCTAGCTCTTAAATTAGGAGAAGACATACAACTAGACTCCATCTTATTTAGCCTGTAGGATGTGGCACCTTTCCCAAAAATTATTTCTGATTTTTATTCATCTGACCACATGGCAGCTTTCAACTTTGCCATCTTAAAATAAGTCGCAGTTCCTCAAAAAATAGTGAACATCTTTTCTTCTTGCAGCCTCGTTCTTCCAAAATTAATCATGTCACTGACCTGTTGCCAATTGACCTAATTAGCTGTGGGATGTTACTGTATTTGTACCATTTTCAATTAAAAAGACGGTTTAAATGATGTGCAAATCACTTTGCAGTGTTCTCAATTTTTTAGACACTGGGTTCTCATAAATGCTTTAATAACACTTAGCATGCAAATTTAAGAGGCTCATCGCACCCTTCTTTTTTCTTGGTCCAATTACCATAAGCCTTCTTAAAAAAAAATCATCATCATCGTTCAATAGTTTAATCAAAACTGTTTTTCTGCAAGGAGGTAAAATTTGTGTCAAGGTAGCTTAATGTATCGCACTCTTCAACCTTTTCAAAAGAATTCCCCAGCGTGTTCTCCAGTGAGAGGTCCTCAGCCTCTAGAGTGGGGTTGTAGCGTTTCAGCTCCTTCAAGCAGGCGCTCATGATGTCCAGGATGGAGCTCTGAATAGCTTTCATTGTTGGAGTTAATGGAACATGGAGCTCCACCACTTCTGGCTTGTGTTTGTCCAGTGCTGTGTTCACTGATGCTTGAAACCTGAGTACGAAAGTTAAAAATAAATAAATAAAATAGAAGAATTATTCAATATATTACTGCACCAACAAAATACACAAGACAAAATGTTTATAGTTGAGTAGTTTGATAGTACCTGGGCCACAAGTAGAGCTTCTTAACAAAGAGGTTTCTCATTACACGCTCCACTTGGCAGAAGCCCGAGGAGAAAGCCGTGGCCTTGTCAGTGAAGGCCTTAATGAAGCCTGTCTTATTCTTCTGCCGGAACAGACGCAGGATGAAAGCCTCCTGGCATGACTCAATAATTTTATGGGCACGATACACCAGAATGCCTGAAGGGGGTGGTACATAGAGACATTTAAAGTAGAGCCTGAACAATATATCAGCAACCAATATTATAAGCCTATACAGATATATCAGTATTGGATGTTAAGTTGCCCAGTATGTGTCAATACACTTTTTATTTGTTTGTTTGTGACTTTATCAACTGATAAGGTTGATTTTTCATGCTCATTGTCGTTTTGTCAAAGATAAAATGGCTACTTTTGTTTTGTAAGTCTTGTAAAGTCAAGTTTTCCAACTCTCTTGGTGGCTCTCTTTCTTCACCTTACACTCTTGGCAGAGCAGAATAGTCACCAGCTAATGGCACCAACAGTTCCACTGCCCTGAGTGAGACCTGTGATCCTGGCGGAGCTACGCAGCAAACAATGGCATTTTAGTGCCGGAGCTGTTCAAACGATCATCACGTAGAATGACTGATTTACACCAGAGGGAGCTGATTAAATGTTTGTAGTTTGATATGCGTCATGCAGCGCTGCAGTGAGACATTGCCACACTCACTTCCTGAACCGCAGTTCTGCACAGTACGTGGCTTCAGGACAATGAAGGCAAAGACGTTAATCTGAGACGTATGACGAAATGTGACGAGAGTGCACTAGTCATGATTGAAAAGTGAGCGGTGCAATCCACAGGTTTTTTAAAAAAGGAAGGAACATTTCTGTGGTCTGAATATTAAACTGCTACCTGCATGAATCCATATTATTCAGAGGGAATTCATCACTGTTGTTGCTGTTTGAATCCACTTTGCATCAACACATTGTTTGGATTTCTTTCTCAGCTGACACAGAGGTCATCCAAATGACCGTGGATGCAATGAATGGCTATGGATAGTAATTACCCTCTGCTCTGAGCTCATTATTTAGTAATTTTTTCCCTTTAAGAGCCATTTTGTTCTGTGATTTTGTATTTATTTTTTGTGGTAAGTTGGGGGTTTTTTTTTACATTACAGCTGCTGTAACACAGTAATTTCCCTACTTTATAAAGTATTTCTTATCGGACTGCAGCCTGTCCTGCTGCAGCAATTAGTCCCGACCATCAGATCTACCTGCTGTTTTAATCAGTGGCTCTCCAGAGCAGAACATGGACTAAAGCTGCCAAATGCAGTCCACATTAGTGGAGTTTGAGTAAGTCCACGAGACAAGACACTGGAGAGAGCTGTTACTTCCTAGACCTGGCTGTCCAGCCAAACTGAGCAATGGCGGGAGAAGAGCCTTGGTGAGAGAGGTAAAGAAGAACCCAAAGATCACTGTGGCTGAGCTCCAGAGATGCAGTAGGTAGATGGGAGAAAGTTCCACAAAGTCAACTATCACTGTGGCCTTCTATCAGTCGGGGCTTTATGGCAGAGTGGCCCGACGGAAGCTTCTCCTCAGTGCAAGACATATGAAAGCCCGCATAGAGTTTGCCAAAAACACATGAAGGACTCCCAGACTATGAGAAATCAGATTCTCTGGTCTGATGAGACCAAGATTGAACTTTTTGCAGTTAATACTAAACGATATGCGTGGAGAAAACCAGGCACTGCGCATCACCTGCCCAATACAATCCCAAACAGTGAAACATGGTGGGGGCAGCATCATACTATAGGGGTGTTTTTCAGCTGCAGGGACAGCTGGTTGCAATTGAAGGAAAGATGAATGCGGCCAAGTACAGAGATATCCTGGAAGCAAACCTCTTCCAGAGTGCGCAGGACCTCAGACCGGGCTGAAGGTTCACCTTCCAAAAAGACAATGACCCTAAGCACACAGCTAAAATAACAAAGGAGTGGCTTTGGAACAACTCTGTGACCATTCTTGACCGGCCCTGACCTTAACCCAATTGAGCATCCCTTGAGAGACCTGAAAATGGCTGTCCACCAACGTTCACCATCCAACCAGACGGAACTGGAGAGGATCTGCAAGGAAGAATTGCAGAGGATCCCCAAATCCAGGAGTAGAAAAACTTGTTGCATCCTTGCCAAGAAGACTCATGGCTGTACTAGCTCAAAAGGGTGCTTCTACTCAATACTGAGCAAAGGGTCTGAATACTTTTGACTATGTAATATTTCAGTTTTTAATACATTTGTAAAAAATTCCACATTTCTGTTTTTTTCTGTCAGGATGGGGAGCTGAGTGTACATTAATGAGAATTACAACGAACTTTTTTTATTTTAGCAAATGGCTGCAATGAAACAAAGAGAAAATTTTAAAGGGGTCTGAATACTTTCCGTACCCACTGTAGCTGCTCCATCCACTGCTGTTTGTTTCACAAGGCAAAAAACAAACAAACTGGAGTATAAAAGTTAAAAAATGCTGCTAAACTGTTAATACGAAAAAATATTTCTAATCAGTTCACTCGATCTATTGATGGAATAATCGATAGTTGCAACCCTATTTTGCTGCACTGCTTTCACTATACTGTATAAATAATCTCAATCTCCTGTAACATTTAGCTCATGAGGACTGCCAGAGTCTGGTTGGCTCAGAGGCTGGTTCTCGCACACCTTGCAGTTGTATTTTATGTTAAAATAATAGTATTGATTTTGAAAGAGGAATTCTTATTTTTTTATACCAGTTTTAAATTAGTTTTCCTTTACATTAAAAAGAGTTGATGCAAACTAATCCATTTGTGGTATATTTTATCCACTAACCCAATGAGAATTGATACGTGATATCAATAGTGGAATTGGAATCGCTAAATTCTTATCAATTTCCATCCCTAATCAACATATACACTACATGGCTTAAAGACGCATTAGTACCACTAATTGTTTGATGTTTGTTTGTTTTATTGTTGTACATTTAGTACCTATATTATAACAGACATTTTAACAAAGGAACATGACCCTTAAAGAATCCTGAATGTTAAAGATGGTGTTGCCTTGGCCTTGCCACCAAAGAGCCAATTCAGTAATTAATGTGTTGATAACATGAATTAACACACAATTTGTTCAAGCGCTCTTGTGGGATAAGCCAAGGACACTGAATGTGCTAGCATTCTGTATTAAGTACCTGTTAGTACTGCCATGTAAATACAGCACGAGAAGCTGTTATACTTTATTTCTTTCTTCATGTTTTTGTATTTCATTTCATTGATAACTCACATGCATTCCATATTACCATTGGTTGTAAATCTAAGTACTCAAACAAGTACTGCAAAGTAATCTGGACTGCTGGTGTCTGACCTGTTATTAGATGAGCAGGGATCCGGTCGGTGAGGAAGTCCACCACTAGGATTCTGCTGGTAACAAACAGCACTCCTCCCTCGGTGTAAACATTGTAACGCTCAGTGCTCTGGACATCACTGGTCACCGTCCTGGGCAGGTGGGTCACACCCTCCACTCGCAACTGCTCTGAGAAATACTCCTGAGAAGCAAGGATGAAAGGAAGAAAGTGTCTGGTTAAAGCTGTACGCAACTTTACCCACAAGCGAGAGGTCAAACTTTCCGCAGTCAGCCTCTCCAATCATCTCAACAGGGTCTTTTTAACTGTTCCCCGCCCGAGGTGATCATGCTTTTGAGGGTGTGGTTTTAAATGACAGATGAAAACTCGTTTTTATTATAGGTTAGCTACTCCTTAAGTCTTCCGCTCTTGCTCCTCTAATGTGAGTATGGAAGTGTGTATGACAGAATGAATGTAAGATCATATGTTAGGACATGTGCGCTTATCTTTAATGTATGGTTTTATCCAAACTGTGAAGCCCTTTTTAGGTGTGTTTTAAAAAGTTCTATACAAATAAATTAGCTTTTTTGGTTTCAGCTGCTCCCTTTAGGGGTCGCCCTGGAGGGATCATCTGCCTCCATCTCAACCCATCCCTAGCATCCTCCTCTGTCACACCAACAATCTCCTCCACTACATCCATGAACCTCCTCTGAGGTCTTACTCCTTTCCTCCTGCCTGGCGACGCCATCTTCAACATCTTTTATTTAATATATCCACCATCCCTCCTCTGCATCAGCCCACATGCTTCTCTGTCACTCCTGACTTCCTCATGCTACTGCATGAGCAGCAATACAAATAAAGTTACCAATATTATTAAAATAATCTTCTTTAAACAGAAAAGTTCCAATACCACTTTCAGGTGTAAATAATCAATTATAACACATTTCTTATCTAAAAAAAATAAATAAAAAAAAAAGGTGCCAAGACAGCTGTCTGAAATAACGCACGAAATCGAGATGGCGCCAGAATGTCTGGCAGGTGCACGCTGCTTTTATCTTTATTTATTTTAGCCACCTTGTTTTTGGACAAATAAGCTTCCCCTTCCAACTCCTAACCGCCCGTTTTTTAAATTTCGCGTAACCTGCTGTGTGATTTTAATAAACAATAACAACAAAACCGTTTTATTGTTAAGCAAACACAAGTCACTTTGCTGTGACACATGAAAAAAACAACGGGTGAATTATAACCTGTGTATCTAGCAAATCAAACTTCTCCTAACCTGTTCTGGTGTGGTTGTGTTGAGCAGAAGGACCAGACTGCCCGGTTCCGAGTAAACTCGCATGAACTGAAGCAGGATTCGGTGTATTCCCAAGCCCTCCGCCGCCACTAGCAGCCCGTCACTGTCGAAAAGACTCAGGAACATCTCGGTCTCAAACTCCAGCAGAGGCCCCGCCATGTCTGAACTTATAAATGTCTCCAAACCGCTGAAGTTAACAATCAATCCCTCACTCCCAGAGATAATTATTTGCCAAAGCTGGCTGAAAACGCAGGGAGACAGCCATTGAAGTGTTTTGAAACAGAATTTCCGGTGACGCTAAAAGAAACGTCAGTGTAAGCGGGAAAGAGCCCCATCTGGTGTTCGGGAGGTTTACAGCAGGCATTGCTTCTCTGGACGCAGAATAAAAAGGTTTTATTGGGGCAACTCTAAAAAAATTTCTACAAGTTTAAATGCTGTTTTGGTATGCATGTATTATATATATATATATATATATATATATATATATATATATATATATTGCTATAATATGTCTCCCATAACACTTATGCAGAGGGG
>VUQK01041212.1:0-13483 GCA_015106715.1 Bujurquina vittata
CAAGGTAAACAGCTTCTAATGTCAAATATGACCCCTTATCTCCAAACAATATTATCGTTAATCGCAATCATTTCTGAGACAATTAATCGGCCAGCAAAATTTGTTATCGTGACAGGCCTAACGAACACTAGCCATACTCACATAAAGATCGCCCTTTCATTGATAAAGAGTTCAACAGCAGAAAGATTCCCAAACACCATGTTGATAATGAGGAAGAAGAATGCTCCACTCCTGCCATTAAAAGAGGGAAACAGTGGTCTGATTATCAGTTCATCACAACATTCTTCCATCATCTACACACCAGGACTTTTTTTTTTTACTAATTTACTGTACTTAAACTGTGTTCATCTTCCAGTACTTGCACATTTTAATTTAAATGGCAAATAATTCTTTCAGGCAGTGCAGTGAAAAAGTATTTGTCAGAAATGTTTCAGATCATCAAACAACTTAGTCAAAGATAACCTGAGTAACTACAGTTTTTGGATGATGATTTCATTTATTTTACATTTTTTTGGCCACAGGTGCTTTATTGGCAGTGGAGGGAGACAGGAAATCAGGGGAAAAGATACAGGAGAAAACACGCAGGCAAGCTAGCGACAGGCCAGGACTCAAGCCTGCACCACCCGCACTGCAACGGCACATGCATGTGGTCACCCGCTTCACCACTGAGCCACCTGGGCACTCCATGATTTAATTTATTATAGGAACAAAAAGATATCAACCTGACTCTATGTGAAAAAGTAAATCATGAATTTAATGTGATTTTTGCTAAAGCTGAGTTCAAAAAGTGAAGAAAACTTGGAACAGTGGTGAACCTTCACAGGAGTAACCTACCAACCTACCAAAATTATTCCAAGAGCGCATTTATGGCTTATCGAGGAGGTCACAAAGCAACAACATCTTAAGAACTGTAGTTAAGGTCAGAGTTCATAAATTAACAATGGGAGAGCGACTGGGCAAAAATGTCATCCATGGGAGAGTTCCAAGGAGAAAACCATTGCTGACCAACACGAACACAAAGGCTCGTCTCATGTTTACCAAAAAACATCTTAATGATCCCCAAGGCTTTTGGGAAAATATTAAGTTAAACATTTTGGAAGGTTTGAATCCTGTCACATCTGACATAAAACTAACACAGCGTTTCATAAAAAGAGCATCAAACCAACAGTCAAACATGGTGGTGTAGTGGGACAGTCTGGAGCTGCTTTGCTGCTTCAGGACCTGGACTATTTGCTATAATTGATGGAACTATGAATTCTGCTCTCTATCAGAAAATCCTGAAGGACAATATCCAGCCATCAGTCTGTATTCTAAGGCTCAAGGGTACTTGGTTTATGCAGCAGAACAATGATCCAAAACACACCATGATAGCTTTTTTTTATCTTAATAAATAAAATAAACATTTAAAAATTGAGCTTTAGATTTACTCATTATCTTATCTTTGCCTAATTTTAAAATTAGTTTGATGATCTGAAACATCTAAAAGTGACAAATACTCATAAAAATAAGAAATCAGGAAGGGGGGCAAATACTTTTTACAGCACTATATCTTGAATGTGGCCTTCACAATAACTGTCCTGCAATCATTTCCTGCAGTGATACATTACTAACCCCCCCCCCCCCCCAAACAAACAAACAAACAATGACCAAGTGCTCTGAAATGATCTTCCATGAAGGTGGTGTATGGAGGTAAAAATCGAGCATATACATTGAATTAAACTGGGCTGACTGTACCTGTTCTGCAAAGCCTCGGGCAGTGTCAGGGGCATTTGGTAATAAATAAGTCCCACAAGAATGGCAAAGAAGATGTTGAGAGCCAGCTGAGCATAGGAGGTCTGAGGGTTCCTTATAATGTTCAGCACTGTCCTGCCGCACACCACACGCATCTGTTTCACACACGCACACGCACGCACGCATGCGCGCGCACACACACACACACCCACAGGAAAGTTATCAACACTTTTTATGAGTAGACTGAAAAACTGAGTCTAATCAGCACACAGCCTAGCACCCTGAGATAACCGCTGGCTTGTAAACTCTGGAACGTAATAAACTCACTTCTGCTTCTGTTAATCATCAAACTAATGAGAACTGAGATTTCCAACAATCAGAAAATCATTTCTATCATTTTAAAAGTACAAAATATTTTCAGTGCAGGTGTTTAATCTCAACTGAGGATTCACTGACCTGATAGAGGAAGGAGGTGGCGTAGTTGACCGGCTCATCTTTACCTCTGACACCATCAGTGGCGCTCTGGTTCACATGGTCTAGCTCCTCAGCCATATTCTGGTACAGCTGGGACTGTTGATACTTTACTGCTAATGGGTTTTTACACTCCACTTAGGAGAGAGACAGTCCAATTACAGTATCATTGTTAGGAGGTACATAATAAATACATGTTTTTGTAACAGAGACACAACTCATCTTGGGTAGAAGGGTTTGATGACGTGAAAATAAACACTGACTCCAGGAAGTCACAGTGCTTAGCTACATAACAGAAACCTCCTTGACGCCATGCTAATCAAAGTTAACTGCCTCTAGCTAACTGCTCTAGCTTTGACCATTCTGCACAAAAATGAGCATGAGATTGTGCTTTTATAGAAACCCAGTATGTGGCAGGTTGTGTAATAAACAAAATACAATGTAAAATATTGTTTTTTAAATGCAGCAATCTACACATGTAACCTAGATGTCTAAAACTGTAACTTCACCCCAAATTGACTTTTACAACAGCTTACCTGCCATGTCCCATTCTACTGTTGATTTTGTTTCTCCATTTGTGATGTCCATGAAGAAGTCTGCTGGATTGTTGAAAGGCTCAATCTGATAGCCTGTACAAAACACACACACACACACACACACGCACACACACACTGATAAAACCCTATGCAACTTGAAAACCAAAAAAAAAAACAAAACAGGACTTGAGAAAGAGATCCATCCATCCATCCATCCATCCATCCATCCATCTGCTTCCAGGGGCTGGATTATCTAGATAATGTCAGCTCATTTTCACACTAAAGTAGAACAATATTAAGTATGAAAATTAAAAAGTGAATATCTAAATATAAAAAAGTAGTTAAATTGTGCCCTGACATCTGACAGGACCTCATTTGGTAGATCATATATTTCTCTTATGTAAGCATTCATAATTTGATAGGATTCTCAATCAAAGTCTTCCATCTTTTATAGTAAATATACAAACTCATGCATTATGTACCAAGGTCTGTGAAGTACCCCAGGGCATGGTCTGCTGCTCCTGCATACACCACCTCGCCTTTGTGCATTAGTGTCAGGTGGTCAAACTGTTTGAAGATGGAGTAACGGGGTTGGTGAATGGAGAAGATCACAGTCTTGCCTCTTCTGGACAGCCTTGAGACATGTTTGAACATTTTATTACAAAGACGGAAGTGCATGGTGAGACCAACTCAATGTGAATGTGAGTTAATGTTGACAATGAACAGCACACCACTGTTTGACTTTAACTGCATTTTACAGACTTCTTCAGTCAGTTGTCATTTGTATCATTTGTGAATGTTTGCGTCAAATGAGTGATTGTTTGGTAGACGTGTTGTACTTGTGCAGTAGACCAATGATGCAGTTTGCAGTATTAGAATCCAGCCCGGTGGTTGGTTCATCCAGAAACAGCAGCGAAGGAGAAGTGATGAGCTCCATCCCAATGCTGCACCGCTTCCTTTCTCCACCTGATACGCCACGCAGAAACTCTGTGCCTATCTGAAAACATGCACACACACAGAAATAGGATTTGAGAAGCATTAAAAGTTATTTTGCATAAAATACTGTAACAACATTCAATATTTGCTCTAAAATAAAAAAAGGGACTTGCTCATACTGCTCTATACCTTTGTGTCAGCACAGTCAGAAAGGCCCAAGTCTTCTATGATGATGTTTACTTGGTCGTGTTTATCTGCGGAGGAGTGATGCTCAGGGTCGAGACGCAGGTTTGCACTGAAAAGAAGATTCTCCCTCACGCTTAGCGTGCCCATCAGAATATCATCCTGGACCCAAAAGATGATGTAGATAAATCATTCACCAGTATATAATTTTAAAGAATGTTTGTATCTGTGTACCTGAACCACGTAGGCAGAGCTGAGCCTCAGGTTGGAGGTGACGACTTTGCCATTCACCAAGACATTTCCCTGGCGCAGTCCAGCTGGATCCTTTCTTCCTGCAAGTACGTCGAGGAGTCTGCAAAGAGGATACAAAATACCCATCATTAGGTGGCCTGTGCATGTGTATGGGCTGGTGCTTGTGTGCTTGCAGGAAAATGTCTTACGATGTTTTACCGCTTCCTGTGGCACCCATGATGGCGTTCATTCCTGGTCTCATAATCCCACTGCGACAAGTCAGGTAAAAATTGCAATGTTTAAGCCACACCAATGATCCTCAATAAATGAGTACTATGTTCATGCTTAAAGATATGCTCTTTCCACTTAAGCTGTATGGGATATGCTGCTGATCTTTTTCACAGCTTGTACAATAATGGTAAGCATCACATTTTGCTCAAAGCTTTATTGTCTCATAGAAAACAAAGTTTTATGGCCAAACACGTGCATCAGTGTACATTAAGTCCTCTCTATGGAATTTACTGAAATATGTACTTTTACTACGCTAGAAGTAGCATGCCTCCAGTGCCCTGTCTCTTTTTGGGAGAGGCCAGGACAAAATGTTTCAACATATTATAAAGATAATCATTCAGAAGGACTTTGAAATGGATCCACTTGATCCACCCCTAGAGTGTTCAAGTGAATCCAAAACAAGAAGCATAACAGTTACAGCACCCTTAGTATCAATGGTTCAGGTTTTCTCTTGAATTTGTCGCTCATCTTTAGGTGCTATGTAAAAGCATCCTGTCTGGCTTAAGAGTTTAGCCTGCTTTCTTTGACTCTTTTTACCTGGTCTTCACTTTAGCTTACCAGCAAAACAACGTACAAGCTCAAAAAATAATAAACATAGTGCGTAGAGTATTTTTTATGAGTTTTGCACACTATAACTCAGTACATGAACGTACATTCACATGTCCTACCTTACATCTTGAAGGATGACTTTTTCAGGACCTATCTTACGGCAGAACTTTGTTTCTCGAACACAGTAGAGCAGGTTGCTGAATGTGACAGTTGGTCCACAATCCTGAAAGTAGTCCTCGACACGGACAACATCCTCCCCCTTAGTCATCGTCAAACAGCAGTGTTACCAGCAGAAAGAAAGAAAAATAGAGTCTGAGAGGGAGCTGGGTTTAAAGAGAGAGACGGTCCGACATAGAGACCTGTGCAGGCTGATGGAGATACAGGTAAGTGAAAATGTAATCAGTAAATATCTCCTGTAACCCATCTGATCTTTGGACTCTCTCAATCCTTATAGACCCTGTAGGTGAAAGAGATAATGTGGCACTGAACTCTTCCCTTAAAATGTCAAGCACAGCAGTATTTCCACCCGTGAGTGCTGCAATCTATGTAATTTATTTAATGGCAGCTGACGATAGTGTTTGTTTGTAGTATTGTGCTGATTATTCATATGTAAGTACTAAAAGTGTCATCCATTCTACCATTGTTAATACCTGTTTATTCATATTCATGGATAGTAACAGACAGCAGTATTAACACCAATGAGCAGACTCACACTGAGGGTAATCTTGTCTCTTCTTGGGAAAACTATTTGTGTCATATGCACATTAAGATATTAAGACTGCCCTTAATCCATGCATTTTAAAAGAAGAAACAACTCGTTGTTAGTCTAACAAATAGAAATTCACATTAAAAAGCAGCCCTAGCTTCAGGGCTTCTGGTGCTACAGCCTGACATGATCTGTGGATTATGCAATGTAAATAATACAGCATTGGGGAAAGTACTGTATCTGTTCTCTGACTTCATAACTTTTTGTTTGTGAGCTACTCTTAGAGAAAGTTTTACTATTTAGCAGTATGCGCCTCAGTGGCCACTTTCCAGCAAAAGAGCTTGAATTTAAAATGAAAGAAAAGAAAAAGTACACACTGTGAACAGGGTGTCCTTAAACCTTTGACCACATAGTTTAGCTCGACAACATTTGCATGTTTGGGCTGCCCCCTACCGCACGGAATCCTTTATAGCAGGCTGAGGAAATCATTCTGGGTGGGATCAACTTTGTTTTTCTCCGACTATTTTTCTTTTTGTCACTGTCCAATCAGGCTTCGTGTTCAGGATCAAGTACCGCCTATAAAAATAATTTCAACCAATCGCTTATCAGCACAGTGAGAAATTGGGAGGGGCGAGCTTCAGAAATTCCGAGGTGTTGTCATCGCGTTCCTCAGTTTTGTGTGTTTAGCACTTGGTGTACGGGTGGGGTGTAAAATATCCACAATGCGGCTTTAACAGCAGCTCTGTTTTTAATTTTTAGGCTGTTGGGGTTGTGTCACGCATTGTTCCAGTATAATACAGAAAATATATTGTTACGCACAGCCGGGAAACCAAAAATCCGGTATTTTACACGAAAGCTAGCTTAAGCTATTAGCTAACGCCTAACGTTAGCTATGGAGGAGAGGAAAGAGGAGGGCGAAGCGGAGATACAGGAGCACGGCCCTGAGCACTGGTTCTCTAAATGGGAACGGCAGTGCTTAGCGGAAGCTGAACAGAATGAGCCAAACGAAGAGGACACCGAGCAAAGCCAACAGAAGCTGTGGCACCTGTTTCAGAACTCGGCCACGGCGGTAGCGCAGCTCTACAAAGGTATGCCGGAATCCAAGCCAAGCTAGCCGCCTGAGCTAACGTTATCGCTGGGCGGAGAGACACAAAGGGCACAATTCAGGCTGACACCGTTCACTATTCGCAGCTTTTGTCTGCAGTATAACCAGCGATGTTTGTCACCGTTGTTGTGTTCCGTTAGATTGGAATGTTTTCTTTCAAACTGAGTTTGAAATCGACTCTTTTGCGGCTCTCGTCTTGATATCGTGGCCCTGTTTCGTTGCTAGCTAATGATACCCGATGCTAAAGCTACAAGCCGCTAACAGCCGGTCACCGTGTCAAAGCGTTGGACAAACAAGGCTCTGGATGTAGCTCACGGTGGCCGGAGCTGTCGGAGGTCTCTCGAGTTTAATGGACTAAAGCAAAGCCCCGGTTAAGTGCCTCCCAAAATAAAGGGGCAACTTGCTGGTGCTGTCGTCACACTTTGTTGCAATGGTTCGTCCGGTATGTACACAACATGGCTCACACAAAAAGTGTTTTTGTCTGCCGGTTATCAGTTATACAGCTAGTCAAAATGGCGAAACACAGGGAGGAGATGGCAGACTGAAAACAACCCATTTGTTAACACTTAGCCGTAATTTTTATTATACCGGGGTGGTGGGTGTTTAGAAGTTGTCGACACAGACATTTTATCCCAAGACGCAGCAGAGTTTCCTCTTTCTGACGACACTGATTCTCATAAGCAGAACAAAATGGCGAAAGGATTACCATAAATGTGTTCTTGTTGAAATTTTGTTCTGCTCAGCTGTGTGTTCTGCTCGGAAGGAACCTGGTTCCCTGTCAGCTTATTTCAGAGGCACACATTAAAACGGGAAATGCACTTAAATGTCGATCCCTTTGTAGGCTAGAGTTGTCATGTAGGTATTTATTGCGTTGAGTGTTTTAGTTGGCTTGCTCACCAGTTTATAGAAGGGCTTTATTTGATGTCCTAGCTTCAATATTTATGCTGCACAATTTCCCTGGTACTTAACAATTACAATGTTTTTCCATTACTGTCTAGAAATCCCGCTTAGTCAGGTACTTCTCCTTGCAAGCTCGTCCTGAGTCCTAAAATAAGCAACTCACCTACTAAGTCTTAATCAGCCAGTGCTCATAAAATGGAATTTCTAGTCAAGAAAACTGAACTTGGATCAAGAATCTTCATACTTGGATTATTTTATTTCATTTTTTTAAAAATTCAAAGTGATAATAAACATTCGACAATTTAATTATCACTTTTCACATAAGCATACGTAAGCATTCTAAGATTATGCTTGAAATAATTTAATGAGACTGATGTGGCAGGTTCTGAATTTGAAAATTCTCCAAATCCCTCAATGATTCCCAAATTCATTAAAAAATCTGCAGACTTTTCTTTTGGGGGGGCCTTCAGTGTAGCCGGGATATCCGAAGGCTAACAGATATCTGGTTCAAGGCTTCCTGTGCCGTGTGTTGGTCATTGTTTACAAAGGTAAATAAATGTTAAAAGGTGGCTAAAAAGCTAAATTATCACAAGACAGCCATAGTTTCTTGAAGGTGCATTTCTGTTGGCATCCAGTCTTTAACTGCATGCCATCTAAAGTGGGATTTGTCCATAGAAGCAGCCTAGCAGCCATCTTGTAGCAGATTTTAATTTTGAATCCCCTGTCTATACAAATGGGCCATAACTTATATTTTAGTGGTCACTAGGACATAAAGCAGAAGTATAGAATTGCTAGGCAAATCCAATTTAAAAACAATAAATATTAATGAAGTTTATTGACTTTAAACTCCAAATGAGGTTTAAAAAGCTTCAGATTAAGGAGAAGGTATGAAAAGACATGGTGAAAGTATACTTGGTTACAATGTCGAATTATCCGCTTTTCTGCACATAGTTGAAGCAGTCAGTAACCTTTAATGTATGTAGCTGTTGGTGTTATTGGTTAATGCTATTTTTGTTTTAATTGGTTTGTGGGGGTTGACGGCAGCCATCTTTATTATTTTCATATATCTCTCATTGATTGGTAGTTAAGATTCTGAGTGCCATGTGTTTCTTCCCTTATGCAGTGCTGTGAAAAAGTATTTCCCCCTTAGTTGATTAAAAAAAAAAAAAAAATTTTAGTTTTCATATTTGTTCTTAAATTTGTTCTTGTTTGTACTTAAATATTTCAGATCATCAACTAAATTATAATATAGACAAAGATAAACAAAGATAAACTAAACATAGTAAATAAAAATTGCAATTTTAAAAACATGACTTCATTTATTAAGGGACAAAAGCTATCCAAACCTACCTGGCCCTGTGTGGAAATGTAAATGTCCCCTAAACTAATAACTGGTTGTGTCAGCCTTGGCAGTGAGAACTGCAGTCAAGTATTTATGGAAAATGTGTTCTTTGGTCAGCAGTGGCGTTCTTCATGGAACTCTTTCATTGATGCCATTTTTGCCCATTGTTGAATTGTAAACTCTGACTTGAACTGAGAGAAGTGAGGCCTTCAGTTCTGTAGATGATGTTCTGGGTTCTTTTGTTGACCTCCTGGATAAGTCATTGATGTGCTTTTAGGCCGGCCACTACTGGGAAGGTTTACAACTGTTCCATTTGTATAACTGCTCATGCAGTGTTTCACTGCAGTCCTAAAGCCTTAGAAATTGTTTTGTAACCCTTTCCAGACTGATAGAAGTCTGACTTTTTCTCAGCTGTTCTTGAGTTTCTTTAGGTTGTGGCATGATGTGTTGCTTTTTTGAGAACTACTTCACTTTGTCAGACAGGTTCTATAAGTTTTTTTTGTTTTGTTTTGTTTTTTTAAATTAAGAAATCAGCAAGGGGACAAACACACTTTTTTTATGGTACTGTACAAAGTCTCTGATTAAAAGCTAAAAGTACTAGCAGACCACAACCCAGTACTGAAAAACTTACTTCATCTACAGAGTGTGCATCTGTTTTATACAGGACATATTTACATATTGCTCAGTTAATTTTCTGTCTTGCCACTTTTTTTTTTTATAGTTCCCATTTCTGTTTGTTTTTGTCCCTAAAGAAGTAACATATTATGACTAACTTTGTAATTCACAGATCGAGTATGTCAGCAGCAAGGACTCTCCCTCTGGGTGCCCTTCCAAAATGCAGCCACAGCTGTCACTAATTTGTATAAAGGTAAGTAAAATGAGACTTAACCATTATCTGGTTCGATTTATTTATTTTTGCAGTATTTTATATGTACAAGTATAAGTTGTGATTGAGTCCAGAGATACTGAAATGATCCCTCCTTGTGTGTAATCAGAGAGTATGGAGGCCCGCCAGCGAAGCTATGACCTGGGCATCCACTTAGGCTACCAGCGCAGGAATAAAGAGGTGATTGCATGGGTGAAAAAACGAAGAAGAACTATCAGGCGAGAAGACCTCATTAGCTTCCTGTGTGGCAAAGTTCCACCTCCCCGTACAGCTCGCGCCCCACCCAGAGTTTCCATGGTGTCTGCAAGCAGGCCATCACCCCCAGAGACCGGCAGCTCAGTCGAGACCGACCTGCAACCCTTCAGAGAGGCCATCGCACTGCATGGTTAGCCGAAATGCCTGAATGCATTTTGAAATTGTATGGCTGAAGTTCATATACTGCCTTAGCTTCATTTTCTTTCTTTCTTTTTTTTACATTTTTTTCCCTTCCTAGGCCTAAGTGGTGCCATGGCCAGCATCTCTGTGCGTTCTGGTCCTCCTGGTTCTCCAACTCACCCTGCACAGTCTCTCAGTCGTCGTAGAAATGGGCTTCATGATGTGGACCTCAACACTTTCATAGCTGAGGAGATGGCACTCCATTTAGATTCCACCACCAATCGTAAGCGAGGCCCTGCCCCCTGTAGTGATGTCATAACAGACTCACCCACTCATAAACGTAACCGGATGCTCTGAACTTCCTACACCACGGATCCCTCTTCTGTCTGCTCCTCAGTGGCCAACTGGACAGCTGATGGGGACTGATGCCTTGGCCAACCACTGAAATCTTCCTTAGTTGCAATGCTACAAATAAATAAAAAAAAAAAAAACAACTGTTCTCAGCCTACATATTTAGCCCCTTCTTTACTCCCTCCACTCCTTTTCTCTGCAGGAAATTTGGTGTTGTCTCACACGTCCTCTCAGTGGTAGAGTTCTGTTCCTTTTCAGCAGATTTACTTCCCCGTTAGTCCTCTGACGAGCTGATATAGAGGCAAGCACACTTTACACTTGAAATTCTCGACGTGCAGAATGTTTTGTTGAGATTTTTTTTTTTTTCTTTTTGGCCGGGCTCCTTTGTGCTTCACATTCAGTGATTAGATGGACCAGACTGTTGCCTGCAGTTTGTGGTTTTCTTCCCCTTTTTCCTCACATATTTTCTCCTCTTTTGAGTGCTGGCCAAACCAGACTGAACTAAAATCCAGGCTCCTTGGGAGGCCAAACTGCCTCCCTACTGTGTGGCTTGACTCAAACGCTTTTCAGCGTGTGCATCTCATTCTGCTGCTGTGTGTTTGCCTATCTGACAGCAGAACTGCCACTTACTGTGTCGTACTTGTCTTCGCCTTTGAGAAAGCTGCTACAGTATCTCTGGTTTTTGTGCAACAAAGAGTGTGCGTGTGTGTGCTTGTGGATGGAGGGTTCTGGCAAATCCAGTATCCACTTGACGACTTCCTCTTATAAAATTCACCCCACTTTTATTTTCTTTAGTTGCTCTTTGCAGTCCAAACTGGGGTTTTTATCAGGAAACAGGCCATTCAAATGCATACAGATAAGTGGGCTGACAGTATGGGGAAAGCGAGATGCATCTTTTGTGTATCATTTAAATGCATTTCTTCCCCCGCCACTGTTTTCTAACCATGCTGTTACCTGTTGTAATGTTATAAAAAAATACAAATGCGGTACGCAGAGTTTCCATATCAGCATCCAGATGCACTTGAAACAGCACAGGCTCCTGAATTTTTTTAACCCCCCCCCCCAAATTACAAGCTGTGTTTCAAATGCTGCATCTTTGTTTGCATTTGACCCATCAGTAACTTGGAGACTGTTCCATTGCCAGTAAATTGTCTCTTCATTTACAACCCTTTTACACTTGTGACTTCAGCTTTAAATCTAGAAAATTACAGGGGGCAATTGCCCAAGAACTAATGGAGGGCTGTGATATTTTACTTTTAGCCTGGTCATGAACTATTGGGTGTGTCAGTTCAACAAGACACTTGTTTTTGCTGATTTCACACAGATTTGATATACAATCTTGTGTAATGTGTGTACATAAACATGTAGGTGCTGTTAAATGTGGTACATATTGTAAAAAGGAGTGCAAAATCCATTGGGATGTCAATGTACAATAATGATTCTGACATTAAAGGACAGTAAAATGTTTAACTTGTCTCTGAGGTTTTTATTTTTAAGTTGCATTCATCTTATTTCATGTAGGACAAGCTCTTTCTGTGATTTCAATAAACTCCCTCAGTTCTCACTCTAGAATGAAAAGGCTACAATAAAGTGGAAAAATTGGGGTTTCAGCTGTCATCTGTTGCATTGCTGTTGTAGTAGCTCATGGCTTCTTTTGTCACCAAGGGCAGAAGATCGGCTCAGTCGGGATTCTGCAAAAGCAGGTGGGCACTAACTTTCGATAACATTGTGCAGTGCAGTATTACCACCACAGGGGGGCGATGAACTACATTTTTTTTTTCTCAGGCTTAATGCTACTGTACTCACTAACATGAAAGGAGTTTTATAAAAGTTCCAACTCTGCTCAGGGATGTGATGATCTTGTTTTCAACAGAATCACGTCCTGTCCTTGTGATTTTTCTTCTTTCCATCCATAATTTGTAAGTAGGAGTTTGTAATTCTTACCAATTTATTTATTGGCAGTATTCACACACACACAGGCTTGAAAGGAGAAAAAATACATCTGTATATCAGTGGAAGAAAAAGTTACAAGTGAGCAATTTTAATACTGCATTTGATGGCAACGAGAAGGAATTTTACATTTCTAACCAGGAAAAATGAAGGAAAATCAAGCTAAAAGATGGAGTTTCTGCTTGATTCTGGTAAGGTTTCTCAAGACTGTAATCCACATTTTTCAGTTCACACTGTGAATAGTAAATGTTTTTTTGCCCCAGTCTACTAAAACAGACAACATACCCTTTCACCTTTTTAGTTTCGTCATTTCGTCAATTGTTTGGGGACAAGGGACAAAACAAACTAGATGTTGCCATGTTTTTTAAATCCCACCTTGTGACTCAAAGGTGCGGAAGTTGAAAAAGATGTAACTTTGAATTTATACATACGAGCTGCACTAAAGTGGTAGGCCATGTAAAATCATGGGGTCAGTGCTGAGGTGCATAGTGCACTGAGGGTGCCAACTTTCTGCAGAGCGAGCCACTATACAGACCTCCAAACTTCATGTGGCCTTCAGATTAGCGCAAGAACAGTGCTTAGAGAGCTTCATGGAATGGGTTTCTATGGCAGAACAGCTTCATCCAAACCTTACGTCACCAAGCGCAATGCAAAGTGTTGGATGCAGTGGGCACGTGTTCTCTGAAGTGATGAACGCTTCTCCATCTGTCAACCTGATGGGTGAGTCTGGGTTTGGTGGTTTCCAGGAGAACGGTACTTGTCTGAGTGCATTGTGCCAAGTTTAAAGTTTAGTGGAGGGGGGATTATGGTGTGGGGTTGTTCTTCAGGTGTTGGGCTTGGCCCCTTAGTTCCAGTGAAAGGAACTCTTAATGCTTCAGCATACCAAGACATTTTGGACAATTTCGTGCTCCCAGCTTTGTGGGAACAGTTTGGGGATGGC
>VUQK01041213.1:0-21618 GCA_015106715.1 Bujurquina vittata
TTACATTAAATTTTTCTTTTTTTGAATTTATCTTTTCTCTTTTTTTTTTTTTTTTTTTATGACATATAATTATTACGATTTACTATTTATCTATTATAAATGGGCAATTAATCGGTCCTAACATTACAGGCAGGGGTGAGACAAAATAACTGAGATAATTTAAACAACATTGATAGAAGCCAAATGAAGGAATATGACACAAAGCATCAGTGGGTCTACTAATGTTTCTGCCAGATTCTCAATGACATTGACTGAAATATTTTTGTAAGAGTCAGCCATCTAGCACCTTTCAGATTTGCCTCATCTGCATCAAAAGCTGCATTTTCACTCGAATCTCAAGAAGATGTAATGCAAGTCACACAAGAGACAAAATATATGAAGGCTCATTTGTGATGCTGACGAGCTCTAGGTGTGTGCGCCTCTGCTGACTAAAGCAACACAATTTGAGCCTATTGTGGTCTTTAGTTTTCATTCTGAATCAATCTCCACACAACAGTGTAAAGCCAGGCATGAAATACTGAAAAAAAAAGCCCCCTAAGCAGTAGCTTTACTTCCTGTAATACATCTATTCTGTCTTGTAATGTGCAGTATTACAAGACACAGTTAAACTCTTCTGTTTCATTAAAAGAGCAGTTCTGTGCACCGCTAATAGTGGGGGCTCAGTGTTAAACATCTGGGGCAATAAATCAATGTCAGCCCACACGCCCAATAGGACAAACTCAGAGCTTCGCCAACACACTCACAGCTGTCAGCCACACCGTTGCTGACATTAACAAATGATACATAAAATAAAATAAGAAGTTTTGAGTTCATCTGAGGAATTATTCAAAATCAGCTGTTTCGTGTTTCATGCATTCTGGAGGACATGACCCCGCTGCCTGTCAGTCTGGCACGCTCATCTATAAAGTAAAGAAATAAACCTCAAAAGCATCTAGAGGAAGACATTTCAAGCCAGTTCTAGTGCTGTAAGGTGTGGGGTAAGCTGCGATCACTTCTGATGGACTTTGCTGACCCACTACTTGTAGCAGCACTGACTTCACATTGATTTCAAACATGTGGCCATCTTTTAATTGAAATGACTTTTGAAAGAGCAAAGTAATAATAGCTTCCATTATTCTGTTAAATGTTTGCACATTTGTTTTTTTACCAATCTTCTAACCCAGGGTTATGAAAGTTGGATAGATTAGTTTAAAAGCTTTAAACCACCAAGAATAAAAACAATTATTGAGTCAGAACTATAAAAATTTAAAAAAAAAACTACTAAAATTATCTCTAACATATAGATCTTAAAACAGATCGTATGCACCATATGTATTATGTCATAGACTGTTTTGTTCTCTTCAAAGTATGCAGTAAGTTGTTTTTCTAGGAGCACATCCTCTTTTACCTTTGGAAACCCTCTGAAACCAGAGTATCTGCTATAAAGCATATGTTTAATGAGGAATGTAAGAATCACTTATAGATACTTTGCAAGAAAATTTTCAGGTCACACCAAATACTGATTTCCTTTTGTTTTAATTGTCTCCATTCACTCACCCTCGGAGGTAAAAATAGCTAAATTAGGACCGTGGAGTCCACTCTTTTTGCACTGATTTTAATTTTTTACTATTTAAAACGTCAGTGTTTCGAATGAGTTCAAATGTGCAGAATGGTGCACTCTTTGGAGGAAAAGCAACTCTCTGTGTGTTCTCTTTTGTACCTGTGGTTCCCGGTTCAGTGTTGGAGAGATTCTGGTAGCACTGCATTTTGATTTCATACAGGATGTACATCTGCTCCTGTGCAGAGAGCGGACCATCAAACCCCATCTGTGGAGCACAGCAAACAAGATCAGACCTTTGACCCTGTGTCAACATGTGTGTGAATCACCATTTCCTGAAATTTCAACAACATTGGGAACGTCTTGCTATGCTCTGGGCCAGGCCATGTGCTCTCCAAAATGGCAGAAATCAGCAGGGAATATTCTATTGCATATATTAGGGAGCCATGTGTGTGCCGAGCTCCGTTCTCCTGAGCCCCCACGTTGGGGTCCAATCCTGCCTGCCACACAGTGTTATGTAACAAGATAAAAAACTGTAGCTCAGGAGGTTCATGCTGGTTCTGATAGAAAGGTGTCAGAATACACCTTGCATCCGTTTGTTGTGTATAGGGCTGCATAGCTGAAAACCAGTGAAGCTCCCATGCTGACCTGTCCACCACTGAAAGCACCAAATGTGAGCACATGAGCATCACAACTGGAAAACAGAGCAATAAAAGAAGGTGGCCTGGTCTGATAAATCACATTTTCTTTTCCGTCATGTGGATGGCCGGGTGTGTGTGTGTCGCTTACCTGGGGAACACCTGGCACCGGGATGCATTATGAGAAGAAGGAAAGCCAGCGGAGGCATGCTTTGGGCAATGTTCTGCAATGGAACTTTGGGTCCTGCCATCCATGTGGATATTGCTTTGACACTTACCACCTACCTGAGCACTGCTGCAGACCATGTGCACCTTTTCATTGAAACGGTATTCCAGTGATGGCTGTGGCCTCTTTGAGCAGGATAATATTCACAAAGGAAAGCAAAAATGGTTTGAGGAGCACAGCAATGAGATTGAGATGTTCATTTGGCCTCCAAATTCCCCAGATCTGTGTAATGTGCCGCACAAACAAGTCCGATCCATGAAGGCTCCGCCTCGTAACTTTAACAATGCAGAAAGAGTTATTCATGCATGCATGTTGGCTTTCCATAGATTATATACTTGGTCCCAGGCTTAGCTGAATGTGATAATAATGTGATATAATTTTTTTTGTCTGTTTTGCCTCATCAGATTTAGCAGAGGCATGTGGTTTACATATTTGCCTAATATGTGAAAGGTCCCTGCTTTGAGAACAGGAGGAGGCGCAAACCCCGTCGGGCTGTGTGAGAAAGGGCAACCGGTGTAAAAACCAAATATGCAGAGCTATCTGCTGTGGTGAACCCTTGTGAAGCTTTCTAGTGTGGCCCATCACAGTAGCTGCACCATCAGCTTTCAAGCCAGCACACTGTGCATGAAATTTTATCAGAGATGCCCTTCATAGCAAGTCTGTCTAACTTCAGGATGTCACAGCTACTCTGAGTCATCACAGTAGGAATATTTCTAGGATTTTTTTTTTTTGTGTGTGTGTTTGTGTGTGTGCGTGCCTGCGTGCGTGCGTGCATGCGTGTGTGTGTGTGTGTGTGTGAGAGAGAGTCTCCCGATGCTCTGAATCCTGTTCATTTCTGTTCAGGTACATGTAGACCGGAGTGGAGCAAATCTCTCCCATGTTCAGCATCTTACTTTAGTGCAATAGCATGCTTACATTTGCCAATTCGCACTGAACCCAAGCACAGCTGTGAGGCGCAGGTGGTGAGCAGGTAACAGGACGTCCAACCTTGAAAAGCTAGTGTGAGTGCAGTTGGAGGTCAGAGCCCCTCTTCTCGTGGAGAATCTGCTGTCCCATTTTAGCATCGCTTTCATCAGTTAATGCAGAATTTAAAGCAGAATTTTGGTGGTGTATAAATTCTTGGAGACACGCAATAGTTATAGATTCATTCTTAATCTGCTCACATGTGGCAAAAAGGGTAGTCCTTGCATATTTAATTATCTAACATTTGGCATGGATGAAATTGAAAATATATATAAATAGCATGCTAGTGGGATTATTACACTGAGGAAATGACTTATGAGAAAATGATTCTCCCAAGCACTTCAGTTGCCCTTTTTTTTTTTTCACACTGAATTTCCTCAATTGTTTAACCACATAAGTGAAAATGACTGAGATAACAAATGTATAATATTTTAAGGGAACAATTTGCATTTCTTCTTCTTCTCCGCAGCCTTTTTTCTTTATGCAAATCCAACATTCTTTTCATTTTGAGAGTAATATGGAAAATATATGTGTGACCTAGTAAGATTGCTGTCACAATCTTTCCCCAAACGTGACCAGGATTGTTATTCAGACATCACACTCACACGTCAAACTGCCATAACAGGGTGCATGTCTGGAAAAGGACTTTATATTTATCCCAAGGCACCAAAACTGTTCTTATAAATTTTGGATGCAATCCATCCTTTAGTTGGCTGTGTTGTTATAGTTTGGACCAAAGTGAGGAACTGACAAAAAGAGATACTGCTGGCTAAAACAGGGCAACGCGGTAAAGCGTGTTAAGGAGCCGCCCATCCACCGTGCCCATTGCACACTTTGTCTCTTGTAGGCGTGAAATGTCACAGGAAGTTGCAATAACTTGCAGCACCGGCAGGGTGCAACATTTCATTTCTACCCAACTACTTTCTACCATCTTTGAGACGTTTAAATGATACAGCATGACAAATATTGTTCAACAGCAACAAAAAACAAGGTTGTACTGAGGAAAAATTTACATGCCTATCAGCCAACTAGCTTGTTGGCTTCACATAAAATATTACACCCTGGTGGCTCTGCAGGTTACTGCCGTCAGGCTGCGTTTCCATGGACTGGTGATAGTCACATGAGAGGATAGGCGGCTCTATTACACACTTTGCTGTGATGCTGGGTTAAACAGGGATATCGCTCTGAATGCATCTTTTCAAACTGACAGGTTTTAATTGACTTCTTTTAAGAGTCTGAACACAAAGAAAGATCTATTTGTTTCCTTCCTTTCCTTTTATTACTTTTCGTTCTTCAGTCATTTTCTTTGATTGTTTAAATTAGTTTCTTTTCAGATTGTTTTCCATTCATTTTTCTTAGAGTTAAAGTCTCATTTCCCATCTGATATTCTCCCTAATTTGCTTCACTTCATATAGAACTCCATGACCTCTCAGACCCACTCCCAATCACTCAGTATAACTTGTGGCCAAAACTAAGAGGAAAGCTTGTGCCCACGTTTTTAAATGTCAGGTCAATGAGCAGATGTGTAAGGGTTAGCACAGATATTTTTCTTTTTAACACTCTTGTAAGTGTTTTCTTGAAATTTTTACATCTCACTTTTGCTGCGATCATTCTGGGTTTCCTAATGCAAGTCTGATATGCACAGAAAAGTGTGACAAAGACATCATTACAAACTCAAGCTGTCTCACAATCTTACAGCCTGTCCAGGAAAATAACACTGTGGTTATTATACCACATCAAGCTTACAGAACCATGTACAATTATATTTCTAACAGACCATTAAGCAGAAAAATCAAACATTCTTTGCAGATCACGTTTAAGATGTGTATGTTTCAGATTTGGAGCATTAACATTTCCCAGTAGAGTTAATCATAGTTAACATGCTTTCAGAAATATGTTAAAGCTCCATCTGGAGAGTGGCAGGAAACTTGGACTAAATCTTGATTTATGCATGTATAAATTAAAGACACTGGAAGAGCCAACTGATAGACTCTCATCAGTGTTATAATGCTTAGTTAACTCAAAGCATTTGGGAAGGATTCCCACCTTGTTTGTTGACTAAATTTTAACAACTTGAACATTAAGTACAAGATGGGGCATGTTTAAAGTATAAGCTAGAATATTTAAAACTTAAACAACAATCTTGATCTTGCAGCCACTGTTCCCTGACCTTTTTTGTACCCTAAACCACACTAAAGCTCCATTTATAGTCCTGTGCTGAATCCATAGAGCCTACATAGTTGATCATTTGCATCTGTGCTGCTCTGCAGTCACAACTGAAACTGATCTGAATCACATTGGAGTATATTCAGCAGCAGCTGCTCCTACTTAAATGTTGGAAAGGAAGACTTTATGAAAGGTATCGAGTCTACACATTGTCGAAGAGCATATGTCTACTAAAGCCCGACTTATCTGCGGGTGGATATTATCAGCCAATATCAGCTGTTCGCCAGTCTGTTGGTATTGGCATTTTAATAATATTATTTCCAATAAATAAAAATGTAAAAGCAAATAAGAGACTGGCATAACACCCTTCAACCATGTTATGAGTGGTGATGTTGCATAGTTTGTCCACCAGAGGGCACTCTGTAATGTCAGTGAACACCACAAACACAACGCACCTGACCAAAGCGGGGTCAGGCAGCGCGTAAATGAGTAAATAAATAACTACGCCTAACAAATGATAGGAAACGATGATGTTTCATGTGTCTGAAAGAAAAAAAAAATGAATATTTTTAAATCACCAGATATCAGTATCAGTCTTAAAAACGTTATATCGATCAGGCTCTTTGTACCTCTTACTGTTGTGGCCCTCCACAGCAGTCCCAGTTTCTAATACTTGCTCACGCCTGCTCTACCGGATATAACACAGCGCTGCAAATAAAGCTTGATTCATAGGCACCTTATAGCACCCTAGTAGCACCTTATACCTTCAAAACCTTTCAGAGAAATTTTGGACCGTAACTGTTTCAACTCAGCTCAGGAGGGGATAGTTCTGTAGACGGCATTGCACAGTATCTCTATATCCATTCTATTTCTAGGTACAAGCAGCTCTACTGATACTTAAAGCCTTTAGCTCTTACCCTGTGCTTCTTCTCTCACCTTAGGGAATATTATTTGTTGTGTTGCTGTTGAGTCATCTTTACTGGGCACCCAATTTAATCAAAGGTGGCCATAATTCTAAATCATCTCCTTTTATAGATAAATTTCCTAATGATGAGATTTTTCTAAATAAAGGTATCCGTATCCCACACCTCAACTCTTTTTCACTAACTGGACTCCATGTTTACTCATTCCTAAGCCAAACAGCCCAGCCTAAACCCAGCCATCTCACTGAGGGTGGCAGATGTTTGAGTTTGAGTCCCAGGATAAATAATTACAGAGCCAGGCACCAGAATCAGTTTGTTACGAACCTTTAAACCCCTGAAATCTCTGTTGTGGATACTCGGTTAGATGTAAAAAGCGTGGACTTCCTGTGTACATAAGCTACAGGTAAACTGAAGCTGGTACTTAATATGCGCACCCTGTATTTGATGTTGCAAATCAGGCTGACGTGTTGATTACTGACTCAGATTTCAGCCAGTGAGGCTTGGTAGGCTTTACCGAAACTGACTCCAGGCTCTGAATTGATCCCCACAATTTGTCTAATAATACAAATTAAGCAAACGTTGAACCCACAGAATTCCACTGATGAAACAGTTACATTAAAGGTTAATCTGTGGGATTAAGAATGAAAGTTGTTATCTTCCCACATCGTGTCTTAGCCAGCTAAATGTCTGTCTTCATGAAAAATGCACAGAATTGGTGACAGACATGGATGAAATTAAAGCAGCTGTGCAGGAAGAGCATCACACTTCACTCATATAAGGATCATACTAAATCAGACCATCCTAACTTGCACTGATGCAGATTTCAGGGTTCAGAAAACAGACTAGATCAATGCCATATCATCAGAAGCCTTTAAAAAAAAAGTCGATTCAGATCATTCATTGTTATAGAGGAGCCGGTGCTGAAGTCGCTGTCCATGGTGCTGTAAATGCAGAAACACTCCTGCCCTCAACATGCTGCAGCTTATGCTCCACTATAAACAACTGGGACTCATCAGTGACTAATATCACAGCAGCTCGTGATTCATGTGTCAAATCTTTACTCAGTCCAGCTTGGTGTTACATGCAAAATATTCTATTCAGATGCATTTGCCCTTACAAAAAATCTAAATTAATTATCTAAATTCCAACATACTGCTGCTGCTCAGAGGAGGCATTTGGTTCTGTTTTTGGATTTATTTTAAAAGTGATGCTTTACAAACCCATTAGATAGAATGTGTTCTGTAAGGCAACTAATGCGGGCAATGTGTTTCATTTTGGCAGCTGATGGTTATTTTGGAACAAAACAAGAAAAAATCTGATCTGGAACAAATTGCTCCTGACAGGTTAGACCCATAACAAATGCGTACTCTCTTTCTGTAGTGCTGGTATCGATATTGATTTTATGACTAATGGAGGGGGGGGGGGGTGTAGATGCAGACACATTCTACTTTATACTGTGTCAGAAAAGTTTACAGCAAAAAATATGACTTATACCGTTATATTCCTGGGTGGTGGCACTTCTTTGTTGATGCTCCTTTATTTATGTGTTTATTTAGCTATCATATATATATAGTTATATATGGCAAACAGAAAATGTGCAAATACACACAGTAAGTGCATGCATGACTGCTGTGTTCTTTACAGATTGCTCGATGTGTCTATGCAGAGGGGACATGAGGCGTGTTGCTCCACATAACGGATATGTGCGCACCTCATCTTTTCTTCTGCTGGGCCAACATTATATAATGAGAATTTATAATATCATGTTTCTATTAAGCTTCTTTAGGCTCAAGAAGGGGAAATTTTGTTTAAAATATGACTTCAGTAGCACAAAGATGCCGCATGCTGTGGCGCGTATGGGCATAATGTTTCTTACCTGTGCGTCAACCGAAGTCCAACACAGGAAAAAGTTTGGGACTAATATCCATAAGAGAAAATTCATAGTTCGTCGATCTGCCTTCATCCCCAGCTGTGTAAAAATAACACTAGGTTAAATGGTTAATCGTAAATCATGTGTTCTCGAAGTATCGGCGCTTCAGAGAGCAGCATTTTAGGAAAGTTTAACCCAAGTTGTCGTCCAAACCTGATCCGTCCGCGCAGTGGAGTTTATCAGATTACAAATCCCACGTTTTCCCATTCGGGCAATCCTCTCGTGGACTCAGAAATGCTTCCAAAAAGACTCCAAAATCACCACACTGTCATCCTGTGCAGAATCCCGGACGTGCGCGAAGACACTAGAGATTCCCGTTAAGTCTGTGATGTGACGCGAAAAGACAACGCACAGCTCCCGACGCGTGCGCCAGGGGAGAATGGTGGGGTTGAAGTAGTGTCATTCTGAAAAACCTTCTCTGTCACAAACACACCCTCAGCAAGAAGGTTTTGTTTCCTCTCCCCGCGCACTTATTCATTGCCTTGGGTAAGGGGTAGGAGCAGTGTCGCTGACTGCTTACAATGGCGTGGGTTTGGAGTCAACACTGGGGGGATACGTTAGGCGGGCAGTCTGGAGATCCTCCTCCAGGAAATTTAAAACATAAAAGACTGAATTTTCTGCTTATTCGTTAAATTTATTGTCTCACTTTGTGCCTTTCTGCATCAAATTTTGCTGAAATTTGCCTTTACCTCTGTAAGGATTCAACAATGAATATATGAAAAACAGTTAAAATCTTAGGTAGGATATTATGTGGTTATATTTTTTCCATTTTAATACATGTATAGGTCATTTCACGGAAAATACCCACATTTTCATACTATCATACAATGTATCATAAAATGTATTTTCTCAACTCTAACTGATCCCAAAGATGTTCTTTCCGGTTGAGGTCAGGACTCTGTGCAGGCCAGCCAAGTTCCAAAAAAACTTTTGGACACTGTGTAAAATGTAAAACAAAAACAGACTGCAATGATTTCCAAATCTCATAAACACGTCATTCCCAATAGAACATAGAAACATAGCAAAGGTTTTGCTATTTCGTGAGAAATATTAGCTCATGTTGCATTTCATGGCAACAATACTGGGGCAACAAAAGGCTGGAAAATTAAGTGATACTAAAAAGACTAGTGGAACATTTAGCAACTAATTAGATTAATTGGCAACATTTGGGAAAGAGCAAAACCTTTTCATCATCTATCATGTGTAATATCGTCAAGAGATTCCAAAAATCTGGAGAAATCTCTGTGTGCAAGTGACAAGGCCAAAAGTCAATACTGCATGCCTGTGATCTCCTGGCCCTCTGGCAGCATTGCATTTAAAATAGGTATTATTATAATATCATGGAAATCCCTGCAGGCACTCAGGAAAACCTCCGGAAATCATTTTCTGTGAACATAGTTCCCCGTGCCGCCCACAAATGCAGTTTAAAGCTCTATCACGCAAAGAAGCCGTCTAAAAATGATCTAGAAATGCAGCGGTCTTCTCTGGGCCAAAGCTCAATTAAAATGGACTCAAGCAAAGTGGAAAACTGTTCTATGGTCAGATAAATAAAAATGATAATTTCTTTTTGGAAAACATGGATGCGACATCCTGCAGACTAAAGAGGAGAGGGACCATCCAGCTTGTTGTCAGCACTGAGATGAAAAACAAACAAACCTGCATCTCTGTTGGTATAGGGGTGCATTAGTGCTTGTGGAGCTGGCAGCTGGCACATCTGGAAATGCACCATCAATGAACGGTATAGTAAAGGTAAAGAGGAGGGGATGCTACACAGTGGTAAACATGGCCGGCCGTGCCCCAACTCTGAGATGTGTTGCTGCCATCAAATTCAAAATGATCTTCTTCTTTGCGTAAAATGATACAGGAGAGATTCACAGGCCTTCCTCTCCCAAGCCACCTCATCCAGGTCTTCTGGGGGGGGGACACCAAAGCCAACAGGGAGACATAATCTCTCCAGGGTGTCTTGAGTCTAGGAGGCTCCCAGGAGGCATTCGGGTGCCCAAACAGTCTCAGCTGCCTACTTTTTATGATGAAAAGGTGCAGCTCTTCTGAGCCCCCTCCCAAATGAGTGAACTCCTAACCCTGTTTCTACAGCTGGTCCAGGCACCCTATCTAGGAAGCTCATTTCTGTGATCTCATTCTGTTATTCACTACCCATAGCTCATAGCCATACAGTAGGTTAGGGTGGGAACATACAGGATATCGACTGGTAAATTGAAAGTTTTGCCTTCATACTCAGCTCTCTTCACTATAACAAACTTGAAGAGTATCTGCATTACTGTCAGTGCTTGCACCACTTAGGCCAGCTACTCCTCCTCAACCTGGAGCAGCCACATTATTGCAGCAAAGTGGATGGACAACAGAACCGTCTAGATGTGAGACATTTTTCTGCTTAGAGCAGACCCTGTTAGGAACTTCTCATCTACTTTTAGGAAGAGGGACACTGGCCTTCCTTACACAGCATCCTTACTTTTTCTGATAGATTAACGGTGAAGGAGCTGTGTTAGCCATATATGGATTGATGAGAAGACATGAATAAAATATAGACATGTGGAATGAGTACAACTACGCTCTAGGACACGACCTTCAGAGCTAAGTAGCAGCATGTAATACCAACACCCGGTCACCTGTGTTTTTCTTGATGTTGTGCTTTCTGCAGAAAATGTTTGCAGACACCTGATTTTGCTGAGTGTCCTTAAGCAAGTTCAAAATACTCAGGATAACTTTCCATTACCTGGCTTCACTTACCCTAATCAAGCAGTTAAGCTTTGTGGTCACATAAGTGTCAATTAGTCAAACCAAGGTTTCTCAGTCTAGCTGCATTGGCACCATCTGACCACTTAGAAACATCAACAAGTCTGCAGGCAGCGGAGAAACTGAGTTAGCAAAGAAAGTGATACTATGTGAAAAACAAACACGCAATACATGCACTAAAAAAAACACAGCTGTTGCAGCCAAACCAGCAGAGTTCGATTCTGTGTGTGCAGGAGGTGCCGTATGGTAGAAGAGCATAAAAGAGCTGCGTGAACGTGTGTTATTCAGCAAGACTGAAAAAGACACACCATATTATTAATGTTTAGTCTATTTGCAGCCAGGAAAGAAAGCTGGAAAAACTGCTGACACTGCAGGTTACAGTAACTGACTTGCTGGTCTCACAGCATAAAACAGTTTTGCATTTTATTCTTTCAGCCGCAGCTCTGTTAATGTTTGATGATCTGAGAGCAGGATATGACGATGTGAAACACCTTCATAATTTGGATAAGTTCAAACCCTGCTCTGGCCTCTGGTCACAATATGTGATGTGCAACCAAAATGCTGGCTTTTCTTTTTTTCCATTTCCATTTCACTGCATTCCAACTCAAGTTGAGCAGTTTTTGTCTTTCATTCAGTATTTTTAGGGTTGTGCTGACAACGCAGGAAGGGAGCGTCCCCATTCAAACCATGGAACATGCACTTAAGAGACAGAAGCCTGCCAGCTTTTTTTTTCCTTTTTCTGTGCTATTACGTTTGCACTCTAATCAGATTGTGAATTAAGAGGGGATGAGAGTGGATGGCACCTGTTTTATCAGCACAAATTGTCTCGCTTTGCCAGCAGCAATTTTGCGTGAAAACCCAAGCCTGTTCACCTGCTCTTTAAAAGGTCTGCGACTGTTTATAAAGCACTTCGTTCTCAAATCAAAACAGAGTGAACAATGCACACGTGGGCAGAGCCTGCCTGGTGACTCATTAATGAGCTGATGCATTTAGCACATACTCCAGGACATCACACTGCGAGCAGCATCCTGTTCAGATGGTAACCGCTGATGGCATGCAGCTGTCAAATTGACATTTGTTGGCCAGCGTTAACCCAAACTGAAATGTCTGTAAAACAAACCACTTCACAACCTTATGTTAGCAGTCTAACAATAGAGAAGAGGAATGGGGAGAGGCGGCGAACAAGAGAGAGAAATTGTGTGTGTCATTCAAGCATTTTCTAAATGTACTTTCACAGAAATAGAAATATATCCTGGGTGTAATGAATGTGTCCTCTCTGATAAACAGTTGAAACAGGCTGGGATTATAGGGTGAAGCACTGATATATTTTTTTTTCCCTCTTTTCAATTATTGGAAAAAGTCCTGCACTTATATTTTTGTAACATTCCTCAAAGGCGTGTTCACAGGGCTGGTGTCATAACCAGCTTGGCACAGTTAATCCTTGTTGACACCTGGAGTCAGGTCCTCAAAAACCTAAAATACCTCTAAAGCTCAGGAAGCAGATCTGGTGAGGTGGGTGGGGGCAGTTGGTAAGCTGGACCAGTTTGAGTGGGAGCCATTTCAATAAATGGGGATATTTGTTCAAAGGTTGCCTTGCATTTTCCAATTTTGAGCAAACCTCTTCTGTGGACTGCCTCGTTCATGCACCATCATGCATGAAGTTAAAGGAGCAGTTACAGAAAAGAGAGCAGTGCAACATACTCTGCCACATGTATGTATTTTAATAAATAGTTTCATAAAGTATGCTAAATATTTTGCTAATTTGTCTCATTTTAATTGCATGTCAGCAGTGATATAATTAATATTGCAGGGGAAATCAGCCAAGTATTCTCCAAATAAATAATTTTGAGACAAAACCCAACTTAGCCACCAGCAGTAACACACCCTGCTGTTAAAATCATCTTTAATGGGAATTTGTTGTCTCTCTGTTAAACTTAAGTCATTTGGTCCTTTTAGCGATATTTAAGGTGTATCCTTTGAAACCTGCGAGGCAAATTATCTTTTTCAAGATGGACATTTTAACTTCATGACCCAAGTTCACTCGTAAAGTGTATTAGAAAACAATAACTGCTCACCAGAGTGCTGGAACTTTCAAAATGAGAGCCAAAGAGATGTTGATGTAAGCAAAGGGGGCTGAAAAAACAGGAAATCTAATCAATCAGATCTATCAGAGAAATAGCAAAATGTTGTGCATTCTTAAAAAGAATGAATTCATTGAAGCCAAGATTAACTTTCACCAGAGTGAAAAGGAAAGAGACAGTTATAGGGAATTAGCATACCATAATATCTGTTGCACATACAATGTCTGGCTGCCGGTGGAACCGGGTCACTGGTCTTTATATGTAATGTGACAGCTGACAGAAGCGGCAGGATGGATTCAGAATTGTACAAGGCTATACGCTCTGCTCAGAAACACTGATCAGCTGGTGTTTCACAGTGTAAATTGTCAGTGATGTAAAGCATCCTGCAAACAAAGCCTGGCAGAGCATCTTAAGGGGAGGAAACAGAACATTTGGCGATATCCATGAGTTCTAAACTTCACTGCAAAGGATTCTCAAGCAAGCATTTCAAACAGCGCTTCTACGTCAGATTATGTCAGTCTAATTAATTTCATACATCTGAACTATGTATAAAAATTTCTAAAACAACGTTTTTTTTTCTTGAAATCTTGAACCATTGAAATTCTGCACTTTGCGTCTTCGTTCAAAAACATACGAGTGATTTAAAGCACTCCAGTGTAGATGAGCTTAAGCATGACTGCCTGAAGGTTTTTAAAACAGATGAGTTCAGTTGTCACGGGCAGTTTTCTCCCCTGTTTGACCATCTTTAACAAGTTATCTTATTTTTACTGATGAATGAATGTTGAGGAGCCAGGGTTCAAGAGACAACCTGGCTTTCTTTAATGAAGACTTCCTATTCTCCCCTAAGTGGAATTGCAGCCTTCATCAATATTCATGTTTTTGTGTTTTTGATTTGTTTTGTTTCGAGTTTTGTTTCTTGCGATGACTTATGCAGCGATCCTTTGTGTCGTTTTTGTTTTAATAAATTAAAGGTACGCCCTTTTGCACGGACTCTTTTTCACTTGCTGTTTCAGTCGCGTCACCTCCCCCACTCCAGCTTCAATTGAATGCATTTATCTTATTGTTAATTTCCAAAGCCTGTCTAGCTCAAAGGATGCTGCTTCTCTAATGCTAATTTTGGACTTTGCTTTCATATCAGAGAGCCCAGCGCTGATGATTGACTCCAAAAAAAAGGGCAGACATGACTCAGGATGTGAGTCATTTAGAAACTGTGGGGAAATGTGAAGTGCCTTTTTAATGCTGAGCATTTTATATCTAAAACAAAAGTAATATAAAGCTATGCGGCTGTTTGATTCAACAGGGGGAATATTTTCTTGAGATCCATGGTTTGTTGTGGGGGTTTTTTTTTCTCTCTGTTTCCATTTTCAGCTTCAGCCGCTGTTGAGGCCAATATAATTTCACAGTGGTTTACTCAGTTGATCTGAAAAGAAGAAAAACATTTCAGGCTCTCAGCTGTTCTTGAATTTAAGGCCGCTATTTCTGATAAATGATGGAAAATTTGGAAAAAAAAAACATTTTTAAACGGCACTCTTACAAGAAGTATTTTTTTCTAAGCTAAAAAGCATACAGAAGACGAGGAATCTAAGTTTGATGTGAAATTGATATATTATGGCAAGGACTGTACACGATATGGGCTCGCCTCTGGCAGGGCTCCTCATTACTTTACTGTTATGATCCTTTGGTTTGGTTTTTCATGTTGTTTTTTGGATTTTGAATGTCTGTGTTTCCTTGTTTCATTATGGTTCTCATTTCCTGTTTTATTTTGGAAGTTACTGGTCTTTGGCATCTTGTGTTTAGTCTTACTTCCCCCTCCTGTGTCATTGTCTTTGATTACCTTCACCTGTGTCTGGTTACCCTGCTGTGTCCTGTCCTGTGGTTTTGGACCACAAACAAAACCTCACCATTTTGGGACGTGTGACAATCATGGTGGCAATGCAGGATCGAGAGAATAATGGCCCGTTCCATTTGAAGCTGGAAGTCAGAATTTCCGAGTTCCTAGACAGAATTTTCACCTGGAATGCCATCTGAATTTGGACAGCCTCACCAACCCCAAATGAACAATTCAAGATGGTCGCTCTGCATGCACACATTAGTAAACTTGTAATCTGCACCGCTACTGTTGTGCATCTGTGACTCTCTAAATACGAAATATCCAGAGTATTGACCAGACTGTATGTATGATTCCACGAGAGCAGTGTTTTTAAGCGCAAAAAAATTAATTAAATTAAATTGTACAGTACTGCTAGTAATGCATGAGTGGCTCTACCATGCTACAGAGCAAAGCAAATCCCCTTTTCCGACTTTACTATTAACATGCTCAACTCTGAAATGATATCACTCCCAGCTCTGACATCGGCCTTATGAGGCAAATGGAAGCCAGCATGAGGCCTAAAGATCAGTCAGCAGCCATCTGATAGCCACCGGTCATGACGGTAAAATGTACATTCAGCGACCGGCTGGCAAAAACCTCCTTGAGACTGTTTTGGTCACCAGCATATTGCTCCAGTTGTTATTTAAGTGACAGACTCACCGACAAATACTGTCTAGCTTCTCTCCAAGCTGCACTGAACCTGTGAAAAGTGAGACAAACCAGAAATGGAGGCTGCTTGGCTCATTTCAAAGTGCCAAAGCACAGCTTTTACTTTGAAAAAGTGCAACGCAAACCAGAAATGTTGTATTTGTCATCATTTTGTACTACCACTCAACTAGTAGTTAGTGAGTATTTGCAGACGAGCATGAAAAACAAAGAGCAACCCTGGCAATCGTCTAGTTAAAAAGCATTCACTAGGAGGTTTTTACCCATCCAATCTCACCCAGCGAGAGCCAGCAACCTCCAGGAACCGCTGACAACCACTGTTCAAAACTATAAGTGTACAGTATCCATCTAGTGCACTCCAGTTCAGTGCTAATGTGGCTAATGACACACCAGTACAAGCAACTGCAGATGAAAATGTAACTGGTGTTTTTCTCCTACGGGAAACTGTCAAACGTCAAAGCTGGAAAAAGTGTGCAGATGAAAAGGCTGTATCATTAAAAAGTTCTTCAGCAAACACATGTTTTCCCCTCTCACGAATAAGTCCTCACACCTGACAGGCACCTGGGAGAGCGAGGCTGGTCTGCTTCGCTTTGCCGCTGCTGCGTTCCATGAGAGGAGAGAATTGCTGATTGAGGAAAAGTTCAAGAGGTGCTGGAAGCACGGAGTTTATGTTATGATGGTATAAATTAGCTGCTTGTCACCCTGCCAGGCTGTTGAGCGCTGTCCTGCTCGTTCCCACATGTGTGCAAATTGTCCACTGAGCAAACCACTTTGAACAATAATTAATGTATTCTAAAATTTCACCTCTTTTTTTTTCACTCTGGGAAAAAATATATGATGGGGGGGGGGCGCATGAGCTCATCACAGTTAAAACAACCTTTGCTATGCAAATGTTGATAACTGAGAAGTGTTTACGACACATGTTCACCCCTATTAAAGGTTTATAGAGGTCATTCCCACCTGGCCTTCATTAGAATCGTCTGCTTTTTTTAGTACCATAGCATTAGCATATTTAAGGACACCATGAAAAATTTTAATTACTGTCTGAGTTAAACACCCTAACAGTTCATAGGGGTTGGTTGAAATTCGGTACATTTCAGTTCACTTTATTTTCGTCATGATGGCGTACAAGACCGTAAGCTACAGGACTCTTTGTTGTCCTGAAAAAAACTAAATACACCCCATGATTGAGCAACCACCTTTAGCAGTAATCATTTTCTGTGTGACTTTATCACTTTCTCACATCATTGTGGAGGGGTTTTGGACCACTCTTCTTTACAATATTGCTCCAGTTTGTTGAGGTTTGTGGGCATTTGTTTATGCACAACTCCCTCGAGGTCCCACCGCAGCATTTCAGTCAGATGCTCTGAGGTCTGGACTTTGACTGAGCCATTGCAGCACCTTGATTCTGTTGAAGATTTGCTGCTGTGCTTGGGATCATTGTCCTCTTGCATGGCCCAGCTTGGGCGAAGCTTTAGCTGTTGGACAGATGGCCTCACATTGGACTCCAAAATAATGTGGAATGCAGAGGAGTTCATGGTTGACTCAATGAATTCGAGATGCCCAGGGTCTGTGATAGCATCATCCCCGTACCACAGGGCTTGGCAGTTGGTACGAGGTGTTTGTGCTGATATGGATAAACATCTCCAGTTTGGTGTCATCTCTCCAAAGTACATTCCTCCAGAAGCCTTGTGGTTTGTGCAAAGCAAATTTGCAAACCTAAGCTGAGCAACATTCTTTTCAGAGAGAAGAGGCTTCTTTCCAACAAGCCGACTCTGTTCAGTGCAAATGCATAAAATGTAACAAGATATTTGTCACATTGAGATTAATTGCTCATCCTGCCCACTCATCCTCTCTCTCCTGACTTTAAGAAGGCATTCTGTGACTGAAATTAATGGTAAGGTGGCTGATCCACCTGCCTTCCATCTTCTTATCCCCTCCTGCATACAAAAGTGCTGGTTCAGCACCCGCTCAGATTTGGTTCAGTTTAGCTTCTTTGTATTTTTCCCATAGCATACCCGAGTCTCTCATTTTCCTGCTTCAGGGCTCCAGCCAATCAGCTGGTCATATGCCTGCAGCCCCGCTCCTTGTCCTCGTACTCATACACCTCTCAGGAGGAAACATAACTGCCTGCACACTTTCCACCACCTGCCTCATGGAGAAGGGAGATTACATTATATTCAAGTTGTTTATTTAACACCCCCCCCCCAAGCTACTCAAATGATCTCTCACCTATTAGTTTTGTTGATTGATTTTTTTTATGGTCTGATAATGATTCACTATGCATTATGGGATTGCATTATCTCCTTTCATAAAAGATGGTGTACAGAGGCACCTTTAGCATTTGGTGAATTTGAATGGGTGGGGCTGAATAGTCGGGGGGTCTCCTACTTCCTTTTCTTAATCACCGTATGATGAGGTAATGGAAAAGTGTGAAGGAGAATTCGTGAGGGCTTAAGAAAAGTGCAGTGCACAGAAAATCAGACTTACTGGACTTCTTAATGTAACAGCACGTCTATATTCATTTTGTAGGCCATGCGCACCTTTTCCTTCAAAATGAAAAATGAAACCCCTCTCCAGGCTCTGATTGTGGCTCATTCTTCCGGATCACGTCATCAAAAGGGCTACACAGGTATCTAAATGAGTATTTTTTTTTAAACAGGGGTGTTTATGTCCACATGAAAATATGAAGCATAATGAGCACTTTCAAGAGTATGGCAAAGCAACAGGTGGAGACACAGTATAACCGTAACCGTGTAAAAATGTTGGTGACTCCGAAGTGTACACAAACAAGAACATGACACACAGTTGGGCATCATAGTAGATGAACATACACAACCTTGACACTACAAGACAAAAATCCAAGTTTTTCTTTTGCACGTGTAAATGTGGAAACAGTTTCTGAACATTTTTATACTGGAAGGACCTTTCAGTGAGCTAAAATGCTGTTTAGGTGAGGGCAAAAGGACAAAATGCATTAAAAAAATATACATTTACCAAAAACCCCACATGTACGCATGTGTTTTTTCCCATATTGGCTTCTATTCATTGGCTCCCTGTTAGATCCAGAATTGATTTTTTTTCTTCTTTTTTAAATTTTTTTTATAAAAATAAAATAAAATAAACAATAAAACATAAATTATAATAAAAACAAATAAATAACACAATTGAATGTAAAATCCTTCTCCTCCTGTAGAAGGTCTTGAGTAATCAGGCCCCATCTTATCTTAAAGACCTCATAGTACCATGTCACCCCCATAGAGCACGTCAGTCTCAGACTGCGGGATTACTTGTGGTTCCTCGGATCCTTAAGAGTGGAACGGCAGGCAGAGCCTTCAGCTTTCAGGCCCCCTCTTCTGTGGAACCAGCTCCCAGCTTGGATTTGGCAGACAGACACCCTCTCTATTTTTAAGACCAAGCTTAAGACTTACCTTTTTGATAAAGATTAAAATTAGGGCTGGATCAGGTGATCCTGAACCATCCCTTAGTTATGCTGCTATAGGCCTAGGCTGCTGGGGGAGTTCCCATAATGCACTGTTTCTTTTTCATTCACCTCTTTTCACTCTGTTCATACACCACTCCACCTTTAATCGTGAGTTATTATTAATCTCTGGCTCTCTTCCACAGTGTGTCTTTACTTTCTCCCCTCATCCCTAACCACTCACAGCAGATGACTGCCCCTCCCTGAGCCTGGAGGTTTCTTCCTGTTAAAAGGGAGTTTTTTCCTTCCCAGTGTCGCCAAGTGCGTACCATAGAGGGTTGTTTTGATTGTTGGGTTTTCTCTGTAATTATTGTAGGGTCTTTACCTCACAATACAAAGCATATTTAGGTGACTGTTGTGATTTGGCGCTACATACGTAAAACTAAACTGAATTGAATTGAATGTACATGTGCACCGGGCCTCAGTTAGGGAACCTTCCTAAGCAAATTTGACTATTGATTGTTTTCACCTGTATCTTGTTTCCACTTGTGTCTAGCCACCAGTAACCCATGTGCAGCCCTGTCTTTGCCTTTGACAGGTTGTTTTTGCTCCTGTAGAATTTCATGTTCCTTATGTGTGTTTTTTTGAGCACCTGCTTTGTGCTCCCTTGGTTTTTCTATCAGCCAAAATAAAGTCTCAGGTTTTTTTTAATGCCGTCTGCCACATTCTCTCATATTTAAGTCCTCACTCTCTTTATCCCTGACAATGCATACTGAAATGTTGATTAGCCTCCAGCCATGAGGCCTGTCTGGCTTCACTAGCTCGTCCTCCTACAAATGATGTAAGTGTAATGCACAAGCGTGCATTATAAATTCAAATTCAGTGCCAACCATTTAATCCCAATGCAAGTAGAAGTCCTATAAGACAATCAGGAGCCAACTTCAGCCTTTGATACAAGTTCCATGTAGCACTAGCAGTCTGTAGCCATTTTCTAACTAAATATGCTGTAAACTAATGGCGTTTAATTTTTAATGAATTTAATTTGTCCTTTTTGGGATGACTCTGGGATGGATGATTGTCCTAAATCTCTCATGCGTTTAGTTTAATTATAAATGAATAAATACCTGCTGAAGTTCTCACTGGCTTTAAACTTGCTAAACTCCTAAATATTCCGTGTGAGTACAGAAGTAAATGTGCGGCATTATTGGGTCAGAATGTTAAAGCCAGAACTGAAATATAGCATATAATCACTCAAGGGGTAATTACAAAAGATGTGTGAGGAATAATTTCCTGCACAAAAAGACAAACAGGGCTGGGCGAGGCTCCATCTCCTCGCCCAGCCCTGTCAACTAGTGTCAATCCCTGGTCAGTGATGTCCAGCAGGTAGTAGTGCCAAGCAGCACAGCTCCAGCTCTGGCGTCTGCCACACATACCGCTGCACCTTAATGCTGGCATTCCCCGACACCTTACTCTTACATCTGGTGTATAGCCCTAAGTTCGGAAAGTGCAGTGCCGAGGTTCCCTTACTATGTCTACTTGCTGTACAGAGAGGTAGGCCAAAAACAATAAAATAGGGGGTCTACTCCAGTCCCTGCCTACAAATTTGACCCAGGCATCTGTAGAGAGGGTTTCAACCAGAGTTTCAAAGGATTTCAAATTCACAGCTCGCTTTCTCTGGTTGCACCTTATACACAACCCCAGTGCCACTAATCTGTTCCAATGCAACACAGCGCTCTGGGTCTCAGCCTTGGCGGGTGTTTACCTCGACCCCACCTATTTCTAGCCTTCATCCATACTTTTTCAACAGATTTCAAAGGTAAGGCCTGAACCTTACAGTCATAAGCCTGTTTAGTGTGAGCTTTTGCCACATTTTGTCTGGCTGTCATGGTCTTGTGCCAAATTCATTCAGCTTTGAGCTTGCATAACTTCAGCATACTTCCAGCTAGAGACACCATTCAAGCTTTAAAACCAAAGCCATGCTTTTTGGCTATTCAGGAATTACTTTGTGAGGTGATATCTTTTACAGTTTTTGAACAGTGACGGTTTAAGTTTAAGGACATTTTCAGATTTTCAGACTTTCCAGAGTGCGCATTCCAAACCTCAGAGTGAAGCCTCAAATTTTTCAGCTGAAAGATTTCTCTCTAACTTGCCGCTGTGTCCACAGCATTCACTCTCCAGCCATCATTTCACCATCAAAACGTAGAGCCGGTTCTCTACTTTCAGACAATGTGTCTCTCAACTCTGACAAATGTAAATCTTTCAAACTGTGAGGATTCAAGCAAAGAGTACCTCCTCCATCCGCCCCTATAGTAATTTTAGAGACAGGATTTTCTCAAAACCCAAAACGAGTCCTTGTGACGCTCACAGTTCAAATTTTTGATAGGAGCTACGGATTTTGATTTAGAAGTATTTGTTCGACAGGTGCGCCGAGGCAAATTCAACA
>VUQK01041214.1:0-30396 GCA_015106715.1 Bujurquina vittata
AAAGAGTTGGCAGCACTGAAATCAATTGATTATACTGTAAGTGTGCAATAGTGTGTTTTTCTTCTACCTATCCATCATGCAGATGAGTGAAGAACCTTTGGAATGCAAAAAACAGCATAAATGTGAGTCTCTTCCTGTGTGCATGCAGGTTAAGGACAGAGCCCTCCTGTATTCTGTGTTATCACTACAACTTTTGGAACATTTTAAATAATTATAATAAATGAAAATAGAATCTAGATGCACACATGCTTTTTAAAAAAGTGCTGCATTTCCAGAGCAATTTCCACCTTGAAAAGAAAGAAATTTTTTCAAGTGATTGTGTTCCCCATGTAGTGTATACTCAAATTATATAGAATTGTAGGCTTCAATAATGGCTTTTTTAGGCATGGTTGAACAACTGACTGTTACAGTGGGTGGACAGAACTTGAGCTAAATAAGCTATTAAGACAGGTTAGGATGTAGGAAGACATGAATTCTAACACTTCCTCGGGGGAGCAAGCTGTAAGAAAGTCAAGTGAACACTACAAGCGTTATATCTTTGCAGATCAAATCAGAATGCCTGGAGGAAAACAAGAGGTAACCCCTGTATCGCTTACACAGTCATTCAGAAGCTTGTGTCACATTAAATGGAACAATAATAAAGTCTATCCAAAAATATCCATCCATCCATTCTTCCACATGTCCGAGATTGGGTTGCAGGAGCAGCTTAAGCACAGAGGGCCAGATCCCCCCTCTTCCCAGCCACCTCCTCCAGCTTATACGGGGGAACACTGAGGCATTCCCAGGCCAGGGGAGAAATATAATCTCTCCAGTATGTCCTGGGTCTACCTCAGGGCCTCCTCCCAGTAGAACATGCCTGGAACACCTCATGCAGAAGGTGCCCAAGTGGCATCCTTGTCAGATGCCCGAACCACCACAACTTGCTCCTTTTGGTGTGGAGGAGTAGCGGCTCTAGCCTGAGCCCCTGTTGAATGACTATACTCCTCAACCTACTTACTGTATCTCTAAAGTAGAGCCCAGCCACCCTTCAGAGAAAGTTCATTTCCATTGCTTCTATTTGTAATCTCATTCTTTTAGTAACTATGCAAAGCTCGTCACCATAGTTGAGAGTAGGGATTGCAGATCAACTGGTAGATCGACAGCGTGACTCTTACTGTATATTCAGTTCTCTCATCACCATGAATGATCAGTACAGCATCCACATCACTGCAGTCGTGGCCCCAATGTGTCTGTCAATCTCCCTCTCCCCTCACTTGTGAACAAGACCCCAAGATACTCTTCCACTTGTCCCTGATCCTGAGTGGGCACTTTTCCGGCTGAGGACCATGGCTTCAGATTTGGAGGTACTAATTCTTATTCCTGGTGCGAGCTGGAGGCCACCACCTGATGCAGCCAAATAGACCCACAACATCTGCAAAAAGCAGAGATGAAATTTAGAAGCCACCAAAGCGGAGGCCTTTCACCACTTTGTGTCTCTGAAGAATTCTGCTGTTCATAAAAATTATGAACAGTATGGGTGACAAAGGGTCTGAGAAATGAGTCCGAGTTATTCCCGGCAATGCGGACCAAGCTCTCAGTGAAGTTGTACAGAGACTTAATGGCCCATAAAAATGAGCCCAAATACCCCAGATAACCCAAATTCCTTTGCACCCTCAAATATCCTTAGGAGGCTAAAGAGCTGGTAAAGCATTCTGCGACTGGGACAAAAACCACATTGCTCCTCCTGAATCTGATGTTTAACTAATGGATGAATTCTCCTTTCCAGCACTCTAACATAGACCGTCCCCATGGCTGATGAATGTGATCCCCTGTCCCCCTTCTTAAAGATGGGAACTACCGCCCCAGTCTGCCCATCCAGAGGCACCACCAAGATCTCCAGACCTACAACATCCAGGGCCGCAAGAAACTCAGGACGAATCTCATCTACCAAGGAGTTGTTTACCTACCTCAGTGACCTTGTCCCCAGTGATGGATGAGTCACCCCTCTTGTCCTCAAACTCTGCTTCTCTTTTCTACATCAGTTTAAAATAGGTAAATGAAATAATATGATTTAGTTGGAAAACTATGATTTTTCATTATTATTGAAACACAAAATTGTGCCAGATCAGTGGGTTAGTGTTGACAATATTTTTTTTAAAAATCTGTCATGTCAATCCATTTATGGGCATGAATTCAAGGGGGTGATAAGGCGGTGTCACTCCCCCTTTTCTAATAGAAAAAGATAACTGTTTTGTCCTCCTCAGTGCATCACTTTTAACTATGTGCAGTCGAATAATATTATAAAGCTATTGATGTAAATAGAAATTAATATTAGGTTTTTAATTTTGAAAGATGGACTGCCGTCATGTACCACACGGTGGTCTGGTGCAATGCCTACCATTCCCTGACTTTGTGATCTGTTAACCAAGGATTTTTCAGATACAGCTTGTTACTTGTATGATGCAATAAAATGAACCATATTAACTGTTATAACCAGGCTTTATTTTTTCAGCTTCCTACCTTGCCATCTTGTGTTTCACTGCCATATTTTTGTGGCGACAGCAGGTCTTTGCAAATTGCAATCCTTGTAACTCACTGGATTTTTCAACCAGTTTTCAAGATTGATTTTTATTTGTGAGAGAATTTTCAGATTTTTCATGAGCCACCCTGACTAGATCAAAGTAGCATACTATTGTATGTATCAGCTCCAATATCATTAAAGATGCTAATTAGAGTAACTCTTTTTAGTCCTTAGTCAGTTATAGTATTCATAAGGAGCTGAAGGAGCACTCAGCACATGCATTACATATGGAAAGATGTCACTAATGGCAGTCTCCATGGTTGACCATGCAGTGCTTTGTATACAGTAACATTAACCCCAATTTGCATCATAATGGTAGTGAGTGGATGCAGCCAAAAGTTAAACTCTGTTGCTTAACCTATTAAAGAATTGCAAAGGTGCTCTTATTAAAGTTCTATTTTCAAGCTAGTGTAAAAAATAAAATTCACAAAGAGTGCATACAGGATTACGGCTGCCAGCATCAATGTGATAGTAAACCATCTGTTACACTGTTCAGCAGAACTGCTTATATACAGTTGTTTCAGCTGAACTCTTCTCCACTTTGGAGAGAAACGCTTCCCTTTTAAATGTTTAGTTGGAAATGTCACCAAAGCTTGTTATTAAGTTTCAGGCATGTCCAAAGTCTGGCCCGCAGGCCAATCTTGGCCCGAGCTCAAATTTTAGATGGCATGTGCATTTTGTCTAAAAATGTTACAGCAAGTGGAAAAAGGAAAAGTTGATAATGAAGGCTGCGGCTTGCAGGAAAGGAGGAAATTACAAAGTTTTTCTACCACTGAAATATCTGCCTGACTAATTTGAGACTGTTGCAGTGGTTCAAAAACACAATGTGAAGAGACACTACAGGGCAAAACATGCTAATACAAATGACAAGCTATCAAACAATGACCGTGCTGAAAAGTGAAGCAACTCCAGGACAGGTGAGCCGAAGTGATGTGCAGCAGTCATTGCGTCCCTTGCTGGTGTGTTTAGTAACTGCTTTTGGGATTTTGCCTCTATTGAAAAGGACATGTTGATATTTCACCCTGATGGCGCGCCGCCTCACCTGCAGCTGGAGCTGACTGAGCTTCGGTGTGAAAGTGAATGCCGTAGCCCTTTTTTTTTTAATTTATAGTTGTAAATTACCTTTTGGCCCATAATCTGTGAAATATATGTCAAATATATCCCTTATGAATGATATTAAGTCCTACTGAGCCAGTAACAACATTAATGTCACAAGGTAGAAGCTGCAATCAGTTTCTGGCAAAGTTATTTACTTGGGTAAATAACTTTGTCACGGGCATTAACATATCTTTTATCAGAGAAATCTGGCTAAGAGGGCAGCAGAAATTGCAGCAAACATAATAATTCTTTAAATACTGTATATCTAAACTGGCCAAAAAAGACTGGATTGATGATAATGTAGAATAACACAGATTCATAAAGATACTTCCAAAACAGGTTATTTCTTTATTTTAAATATAAGCCCTCCATAAAACCTGGTGACTACAGCCTGTTTACCAGTATAAGTAAATGTCTTACACATTAAAAATATAAAGAAACATTGGAAATCCTTTTTTGGCAGACGGTCACTTTTTGGCAGAACACCTGGCAGCTGGATAAGGTCAATTTTTTTTTACAAAAAAATATATATATTCAGCTTGTTTGGCTGCACATATTTGTGTGTGGAGAACTTAAACAGGATCAAGACTAAATGACCTAGTGACATTTTACGCACGTCTATCACTGTTCTCCAACCAGACCTGCCCTGTGTACCTATGTGCCCTTCACATTAGGTACCTGTTGCTCTGTTATCAGACTTGCACAGAGTTTTACTTTGCAGAGTCACTGTAGCTTTTATGCTCTGTGTTTACCCTAATGGTATATTAGGGCTGTGTAGTTAATCGCATTTTCATTTTAGCTCCAAATGATCACAAAAACAGTGTAATTGACAAAAAACAATAATTATTAGCATGATTTTGTCAAATCACGCTCTGCAAGTACACTCTTAGCCCTGATATAGTCTGCACTTGTGTCTTTGCAGGTCCTATGTAAGTTTCCAGCAACTTTGCTGGCACTTAGGCTTGTGCAGGTGCATTATGTGCTAATTACATTAATTGTCGAACGTGAAATAGCCTGACTCTGTAACACAGCCAGCAACAATCGTGATTGGGCTTTTCAGGACCATCGGTTCCTCCGGTGCGTTTCCGGCTACGTTTACACCGATTAGGATTAGGAATCTTTTTCCATAATGAAGCAGCCCTGCTTCATTATGGAAATTTGCGTACTTTATTTTTGTTAGCTGCATAAAAATTAACATATTTTTATGCATCTTTAATTGTTTATACTATCATCAGGGACTGCTGGACACTCCTTGAAAAAAATTTGGACACCCCTGATTTAGATTGATAGATGCTCACAGTATTGGTAGAAATTAGATGTCTTAATAACAATAATAATAATAGTATAAATTATTACTTTAATTGAACTGATTTTAATTATTATAATTAAATTCAGTTTTCAATAATGCATATAGAAGAAAGTAGTTCATTAATAGAATAAACTGCTCCTCTGTGATTCAGATAATATTACGCAGTCCAAGAACAGTGTCAACTACTCTGGTATTCTCCTGACAGAGGTCTTAAGTGTTTAGTTTCATGCCTGAGAAATACAGAGCATATATTGCCTGACCCTGAGTGCACTGATGAATCATGCAGCACTGTAACAAAGTTTACCCTGGGACTCATGTTAACAAGGAGAGTGAGGCCAACATGAAACACAAGTAACATAACCTTATGCTTAACATTAACAATTAAATAACAAATACCAATGGGACCTGCCCCCCTACTTCCCACACAACTGTGTGAACACAAGATTAAGAGGTTGAGTATTATAAAAGAATAAAAATATGCCTCGAGTATTTAATGCAGAATAAAGAATATTAAAGTTGTCCCTGTTTTATAAAAATAAAATGTTGACAATGTTCACAACAGAGGGTAGCTAGCCATCAAAAAATATAACATGAACACATGCCAAGTCATTTTGTTTATTATCATTGCACATTTTTCATGCCATGAACAACCTGATAAAGGTAACATTAACCCTTAATTTGCCATTTAATAATACAAAAACCCACACATAAAGGATAAAATAGGTACACATGCTGAGCAAAATTTGTATTTCATATACTACTATATTACTACTATTATTATTATTATTATTATTATTATTATTATTATTATTATTATTATTATTATTATTATTATTATTATTATTATTATTAATAATAATAATAATAATAATAATAATAATAATAATAATAATAATAATAATAATAATAATAATAATAAATGGTTAACATAAAATAAATGAACAAGAATAGTAGTATATTGTGTTTTCATGTACTGGGTGCTGAGTTTTGCTCACATTTGGAGAGCAATTTCAGAACGCAGTAAGTTGTATTTCTGTTTATTCCTTTGGCAAAAAGACTGATGGAAGATATTTTGAATGAGATATTGCAACATGCAGCCAAAAGAAACACAAGAAAACTGGTTCCAGTCTGGTTTTGAAATCATAACTTTCCTTTCCTATATATATAACATCATATATATATGATCTTGCGTGGCACTACCTTGACAAGATATAATAGGATTAATAAAGTATTCTGATTCTGATTATCTTTAGAGAGAGACACTGTTTTCAGAATTTTCTTATCTTTGGGCAGAGCTTGGCCAGCTCATTCCTCACAATTGAAGACTTCATACCAAGCTAAGCCAACAAGCTTCTTCTGATAGCCTCAGCATATGTGTGATCGTAGCCTCTGGTCATCTAACTCTCAGCATGTGAGTTAAATTGAGTATTTCCCAAGCTGTTCAAGTGCTCCTTTAAAGGAGATTTCTCATTTTACTAAATAACATTCTCAGATTGTTAATTTGAATATTAACACATAGCAATACAGCATATTCTCCCCTCAGTTTCTCCCATTCCCTCCTCTAGCTGTTTTGGTGAATGGTTGCCCTTTTAAATGTTTCTAAATATGAGTGTATCATCAAGTTATTGTGAGTGTGTGTGCTTGACTTTGGTGCCTGATTGGATGCAAAGGGTTCCTTGTGTGGTTCACGTGTCTACATGGTTAAGAACAAAAATATACACATCTACAGGCCTGTTAAAGCAAAACCTAAGTTCTTATAAGTGAGCTGTATAATATGCAAAGCCCTGTGAAACCCTCCACAGGGTAAAAATCAGTGAACATATCCAATGAGCTTTGAGCACCTGAAAGATTCTGCATACTAAAATGCTTTGAATTATACTAAAGACTGCACTGGAGTTGCTTGGCTTACCTTTCTTTTCATGTAAATTACATTCTGCATTTTGACTCTGAAAATCAGTGTTTGAATTGCAGGGGAGCTAGGGCTGGCTGTTGGGGTGGTAGACAGGGGTGCATTAATGTTCCTCTTTGAGTTTTTTCGTCTTCCTTTTTTTTGGCCAGGTGTCAAATTTAGCTGTTTCTGTACAGACTATAAATTACTGGGAAATTTTGGACTAAATTCCCTTTCTCCACTAGCAATGCATCATACAAATATGATGCATTATTTTCAAGACATTTTTGCATAACAAAACCTCACTCCTGGTCTGCTTGGTCTACTCAATCACCATCACCTTGTTACAAATGAACACAACACTGATACACAGCCACGGTTGCCAAAGACTCATGTTTCAGGATCTGATTAGCTTTGATGTTAATGAGAGCTTTGCCTCTATTGCTAACCCCCAAGGTTTGTGGATGAAGCTCTCCATCTATACTCTGCTGCATTCTGACACCATTGCCCAGATGGTGGTGCAGTCTAACCCCCTCTATCTTTTTTCCCCACATGCTAAATACACCGATGAGTGTTGCCCCTGGGCATTGACAGTGCATATGGACACCATGAATACCTGCCTGATCTCATTATAACAGGAAAAAACCCACATAACTTCATAACAAAGGAGAGGAAACATGTTATGTGAACAGCTGGCTTGCCATCCTCACTTCATCTAAAACTCTGCTAATGGTTGGTCTAATTGATAGATTGATTTCTATTTTCACCGTTGACCAAGAGCTGAAAAGAGTGTCTAAACTGTTCAGTACTGCTTTTCATACCAGTTCAATTTAACGCCCCTACGGTGAATTATTTTATCTAAGACAGCTGACGGTACAGTTGTTTGATGTTACTTTTTTTTCTGCAGGTGTCAAAAACATACCAAACATAGGCCCATCACTTTGTAGTGCTTTAAACTGTGTTTCGCTTTATGTATGTTTATGATAGCCTTAGTTAACAAGTAGTGACCATGAGTTATAATGTTATAATTATAGACTTACATGATAAAATACAGCAGTAAAAGGGGTTTAAAACTTGACAAAAAACATCGAAAAGCAATGTTTCCTATATACTCAGAAACAAAAATACTTAGAACATATAATACTTAGAAAGGCATGATTGAGGTGCTCATGTAAAAGGTATTCATGTATACAGTAAATGCCAAGCATCATCACTTAGTAGCAGATGTTTGATTTCAAGAGGAGATTACAGGATCTGGTTGCACTAGTATATTTTCCACCCTATATGTCAGTTAACAGTACCTTAAACTTTAAAATAAATTTAATTCAGTCCCTGCCTACTTTGTGTTGACAACCATTAATTTCCCTGTCATTGCTTTATGATAAAACATTACAATAGAGGATGTGCCAGATAACTTAAACAATCACTGAAATAACAGGCAATAGGCAGCATTATTTTAAGTTATTTTTTTCTTTAAGACTGCTGAATAGTTCAATAGTATGTGTTTGACTTGCATGCAGTATTTATAATTCAAGGTTAGAAAGCATGCACATCTGAGATGACACATGGTCAGTACTTTTTAACTGCAGCTAAATCTCCTACCTATACCAGCAAAACATGCATAAGCCCTCCCTCTAGGGTTTTGTATTAAGACTGTCTTGGCACTAATACCCAGATTCCTAATTCCCAGCCTTACCTTCGTAATATTCTTAATGAGCCCTTAAGCCCTGAGATCCCTCGTTCTGCCATGTTCCACGTTCCCTTTGATCTTGACTATACCTTTCCCAGCATTCTCAGTTGAGGGGGGGTCTATGCATAATGTTACCTGACTGTGTGGTGCTAATACATCAAATATTCATCCACACCTTCCCGCCTGCACACTCTGTCCTCCAAAACACAAAAAGTCAAACACAGTTTTAAAATACTTCCATTTACAGGCAGTGATGGCTCCTACATAACACACAAGAATGATTAAATGATTGAGATTCTTGCTTTTCTTGGTTTCTGTTGGTAGTGTTTGGTCATAAGTGGTAACTGCCTATCTGGTGATATAATGCATATAGCTGTGATTGTTTTTTTTAATAGTGTTAGCAGTGATTTGACATGGCCAGACACGTAACGACTCTGAGAGTCTGAGGACGTAGTCACAAAATTGCGTGCTGTAACAGTGCAGGTACTTTTTTCTCTAGAAGGCCAACCAACAGGCAGCCTTTAGTGCAGACACAGTGTCAGACTAGGGCACAGTGATTAGCTTACAGTGCCACCAAGGTGATAAAGCACTGGGTAACCTTAAGGAGAAGCATGTCAGCAGAGTTTTGGAACAGGCTGGAAATCAAAAACAATATTTTATTCTTATGAAATAAAAATGTCAATAATAACATATTAATTGTTGTAAATCTGATAGAGTTGCAACAATTTTACAGGTTAATTTCATCTCACACTCCAGTATGAATTCTACGTTTCCGTCTGTGCCAGCTTCTGTGAATTAGTACTGAAAGCTAAAATAAAAGAGATGCAAGACAGATGCAGCAAAGCAAACGTGCTAGGCCGCCAGCCTGGTACTCTCATACATGCACCATGAAGAGGAGATTGGAAAGTCAGTTGCAGGTAAAGAAAAGAGGGCATATACATAATGACATACTGTATAGAAGGACTACATCCTACAACACTTTTTGTGAAAGTCTTTATCAGTTGGCCTGTCCTTGAACCCTGCTACGTTGCTCCAATGCCACTAATTCAGCTTTTCACTTATGAAATGAACTTTTTCACAGTATGTATGTCAGTAACATCTGTCACTGTTATTTGCCTTGAAGGCAGTTGGATTGAGTGGACTCTTAAGCAGGAACCAAGACAAGCTTAATAGAATTTAAACTGGTTTATTGTTACATATAAACTTTGGATGAGGAATACAGTAGTAGTGACAGCCTGGTGATGGTTAGCGAGATGGGTTCCCACAGAGGAGCCAGATGCACTGGGAGAGAGGGAGATGAATTAGTCCAAGCAGTTCAATTGGTTCATAAGGTGACACAGTTTAAGGGTGGATTTGTTTATTTGAGAAAGATAGGTTGGTTGCTCTGGGCGGGGCCACTGGTTTGTTCCTTGAGAGCACAGAGAGATGATGGAGGGTGGACCAGCAGGTGAGGTTGAGAGGTAAGTAATCCAAAATGAATTCTTCGGACAGGTGGATCCACTTAACTGGATCAGGTAAGTGAGTTTTGGGAGAGTCAGCCATACAGGGATCTCACACAGATCCAGGAAACCAAAAGTCCACTCAGAAGCTGAGTCATGGCCTGCCCAATCCAAACTAGGACTGAAATAACAACATTAAAAAGCAATGCAGGGCTGTGACAGCCACAAGTGTTTCAGTAGTGTACCAGTATATGTGTTTTTGTTTAATATTGGGTATTTTCCTTTTTGGCCCAGCTCCTGCACTCTAGACATTTTCCTGTGTTGATTCAGCTCATTAGTGTTGGACTATATCATTTGTCAGATGGGTTGCATTTTTTTTTCCTTTTAGTGCTCTTTTCTCTGAGGTTACCTTGCCTGTTAACTGGTTTCCTGCTGCTAACTGTATGTCTAAACAACAAAAGCCTTTTAACCCCAGCTGTCCAGCTGGTGACTTTTGGGTCCAGCGCCTATCCACAATTGTTGCAATGCAAATACACAGTCACTCCAGGCACTCAACAAACTTGCGCTAAATGAGGCAGAGGCTCTCTTATGCCTCTCCTCTGTATCACATCAGCCTTAACCAGATGTCTTACCCTTGAACATACTGTTCCTACTTTCAAATGCTCACTCACATTGCTGTGCAAACTGGGAAACCTCTACAAGTGATTGTCAGAGAATCGTGGAAGTTCAATTAACTGTTTTTTCCCCCTTTTATATTCATCTTAACTACGTACCATAAGTAAACATGAGGACGAGTATGTAGTGTTGTTTTAAATCCTCGCAGGTTTCTGTTTTGAACTCAAGTTTTGAATTTTGAACAATAATTTGGAGACTGTATCAGCACAAGGATAGATACAAGTGTGCGCACATGTGAGCATAAATATATCCCCTTATGGCATTTTTTTTTTTGCCAAAACCGCCATACAAATAAGGCACATATGAAATAGAAGCAGGTCGTCCGTGCACATTACAATGTTTATTTCTTCATAAGAGCCACAGAATGCACGTAACATGTGGAATGTCGCTGGGAAAAGTGGTTGAGCTTAAAGAAAGTGTTTAGTTTGCACTAAGCTCAGCTATAGCAAGAACCCGCTCGTTTCTGTGTTGTTGTTGTGCAGAACGAGGATATCTACCCTCCCAGGCCTCTCTCCTCCACCCTCATCACTAACGAACAAACTCTGCCAGGCCTTACCTCAGGCGGCCTCCTGTAATTATTCCCCAATGCCACAAACTGGTGAAATGGGTGTCCGTTACACACTATGTGCCGAGCTCAGAAAAACAACAACTGTGGGGCCATTATTTGTCAATCAAACTCAGGGCCAAAACAAAATGCTGTCTGGTACACCCTGAGTCCTAGTTATCATCATTGAAACCTGTCAGACCAAAGAGCATTTTTATTGATTTATGTATTTATTTATTTATTTTTATCATCCCAGCATTTTCCCTGATCTCTGTTTGGCTTTGCCGCTGAGCCTGTCCTACAATCACATTGTCTTCTTTTGAACAGCGCAGTGCACAAAAGTTGCTTCTTCTCAGTAGTGCAAAAATCAACAGCGAGTACAGCAGTGAAAAGTGTGATGTGTGAGTGGAACACAAATTAAAAAAATAAAAAAAAGCTTTCATCAAGCTTTCATCGCAGAGCAAAGGTCATCAGTGATGAAGTTTTTATGCAACTGAAAAATGAAGATCTGCTCTCTCATGTTCAGACTTCATTCCCTCTGGTGACTTATTCTGAGTTATTCTTCCTGCTCTATTTTCTCAGTTACTCCAATTTCCCAAGCTGCCAAATGTTACCTCACATACATTTTCAACATCATTACTCTTGTCCAATGCTCTATCTGCTCTCATTCTCCTTGCCAAGCAGTCCCTAGTCTGCTTTCTTTAAACTTGTTGTGACTTGTGACTTTGTTTTCCTCGTACTTTTGCCCCTCACAATTGGACCTTATCTGGGTTGTTTAGAGCATCTCATCTAAAGTCACTATCAGTCATCAGCTTACTCTCCCCCATCTCCACCAGCATCCAAAGTCCAATGGGTCCAGTCATATCACCTACCTTTATCTGGGATTCTTCTATAAGATATTGCTTTTCATTGGACCAAACCTCTAAAAATTCTTACATTTTGCATGCTCACATCTTTCCTTACTCACATACATAGATAGAAAAATGCATGAACTAATTTCAACAGAAAATACTGAAAGACTTGTGGCTCACAGCCCTAGTAGTTAATTTGGTGGGGATGGAGCAGATTCACTACTCACTGATTTGAAGGTGGTTCCAACAGGTTGATCTTTGCTGAGTTTGTTTAGTCTTTCAGATTGCTGCTGCTGATCAAACAGACTTTTGTCGTCATCTGCAAAGGTGGCAGATGTGCTGGCGATACAGTAACAGCAGGGGAGGTCATCACTTTTGCTGCAGGCAGAGTATGTTAAAAGTTTCAGTAATGTGCTACTTATGCACAAACACAGCTGAGGATGTTCTCCTTCACTGACTTCATAGTTTTCTCCCTAGACAGAAAGGTGGAAGAGAAGATCTGTCATTCCCAGGAATTTTGGTATTACTTATTCTGAAATTAATAAATAACTTACTTTTAACCCGGGGCAGCCTGAGAAAAGAAGTATCCCAATTCTTATAGGTTATAGGTTTGACTACTATGTTCATCTGGGAGGAAAGTTATGCAGATTAAAAAAATATAAGTTTAGCAGGTTAAGTGCTGAGCAGGCAATCCTGTAAGCCATAGAAGTGGCTTGTAGAAGAGGGATGTATCTCTCACTTAAATTAATGACACTTATCAAAATAAGACAGGATTTCCCTTATCTGCATTAATGGAATAGAGCCCTTGTCCTTTAATGTCCACCATGTCACATTTTGCAGCCTGTACTCAGCCGTCACATACTGATGCTGGTCAGGATCCATAGTGGTCACAGTGGGTGACCACTATGGGTGTGTGTTAAAGATAATTTCTTTTTAATATGCAAAATAGTCCAAAAAGTCAAGAGGAGTCCATAAAGACATCAAATAGACATCATGAAACCATGAGCCGGCATCCTCTCTAGGTGTCATTGTTGGGACAACACAAGTAACCATGGTAACCAAGGAAATACTAGAGAAGCTTGTTGCATTTCAGAGGCGTTTGCCTTTTCTTGTGTTTAATATTATGACTTCATGTTTTTTTTCTTCTACAACAGCTATCAGTGTTTACCTGCATAATTCTCACCATCTAGTTTTGTTGCGTAATCCAACGCAAACAGAGATAGAAAAGATTAAGTCAAGAACAAGGAGCAATGGCGTACACAACAGAAAGCAAAGTCATGATCTGTTTGTGTACACTGGCTGTAATAGTACATGGTTTGTGGTGAAATGAACTAACATACATTTTTCTCTGAATGACTGAAAGTAAAAGTAAAAAGCAAGAAAACAGAGTGCAGTCCGGTATCCCAGAGGACCAATATTAATGATAATAATAAATTTAAAAGAAAACCTAATTAATGTACATTTGTTTCATTTCAGCTCACTGTGAGAGCATCTGTTACTGCTTGTCTCTTGCTCTGTTTCACTTCATGTGTGTGAGTTTCCTCTGAGAAAAAGACAGAAACAAACAGAGAAGACACACGCTCATGGTGAAACAGAAAGCAGAGGAGAGTAGCTAAACAGCAAAAGAGACTCTCAGCACAATGGCAGGCTCAGTATAGGCTGGCTACTCATTACATCGTTTCACTATATTTTACATATTTTACAACATTGCTGTGGTTAGATTCTTCAAATGTAACACATCTGAATGAATCCTACCTTGCAGTTAGTTTTGGATGCCCTCAAACAAAGAATGAGCAAGTGCCTCTCTAACCTGAGTAACAAGTAAAATAAAATTCATGTCTCAGCCAAGAAGAAAGCATCCAAATGTTATGTTGCTGGCTGCAAGGGCAGCCACAAGTGTCTCCATGTACTCCCTGTGTCTAAGGAACTGGAGACCCAGTGGATTACTACTGGTTTTAATGGAAATGTTCTGGCAAACAACAGGAAAACGCTCAGTGCTGGCAACGTGTGTGGTTACTGTGGCTACCATTCCTGTTGATCATATGCCAACTGTCTTTCTGACCCGTGATGCTGAGGAACCAATAATGCAACTGCATTTCCAAAAAAAAAAGGGAAAAAAAAGAAAAAAGACAGCTAATCAGGTAACAACCAAAATTATAGAGAACTATCATGTCACTGTCAGTCACAAATTGAGCACATTGAACTTGTTTGTAATTCTGCACACTCACAATTTATAATACACATTACCACTTCAGAGAGGCAGCATGTGGGATAAGCAGCTAATTAAACCAACTCATAAACATGATCAGCCTAAACTGAAAAAATAAAAATAAAAATACTGCAGCCTTGACAAATCTATGTTAATGGCACCAAAGCAACATTTCTTAAAAAAAAGAAAAGAAAAAGAAAATAAGGCTTACCAGTGTTGACATTTTTCCAACAAGAAGCTGGAAGACTGATGAATTTGTCTGACACTTTTCCAAATTTCTATTCGTTGTTGTACATTTGCGGCGGTTTAACAGCCCTCTATGCATGTTTACTACTGAGTGCTACTGAGATTTTTTTTTGTAGTTTTGTCTCCGTACACCACCCGCAGTGTGTTTTAAATCACATAATTAAGATGCAATTGAAAGCACAGGCTTTCAGGTTTAATTCAAGGGGTGTAATAAAAGCACTGCATTAGCTGTTTAGGAATTACAGCCGTTTTTATCTTCACTAAACACTACTGACCCAATTCCATTGGCAGCCATAAATGTAAATGCCATAACATTGCCTCCACCAAGTTTGAGAGATGATGCGGTACGATTCAGCTCATGAGCTTTTTTTTTTTTTTTCTTCTCCAGGATTTTCTATTCCCATCATTCTGGTGTGAGTTAGTGTTGATTTCATCTGTAGTGTTGATTAGTTGATTCGTGTTGATTTCATCTGTCAAAAAAGTCTGGAATTCTTACTCTATAATGTAACCAGTGGTTTGAATCTTGTTGGAAACCCCCTGTATTTACATGCATGTATACGTCTCTTAAATATAGACTGTGACAATCCTTGAGAGTGTTCTTAACCCTTTATAGGGCAACTGACTACTTTTTGTAATTTGTCACACTTTATAAATGGCACCCATCAGGTGCCCCAGTGAGGTTAGAAAGCATGTGGTCTTGAAGAATGTGGTCATGAAGAAATGGCCTAATGTTGTAATGTTCTAAAATGTGATGCTGTAAGGAATCTTCTATAATGTTCCAAAATACACATTCCTTTCACCTTTTATGTGCTTTTCTTGAACTTTTCCAAATATGGTAACTTTGTTGACCTTGACCTTCAGTTGTCTTCCATGGTCTTCCAGACCCAGGGTGCTGTCTTCTTTTTTTTTTTATAAAAGTACCTGATTCTTGCTTTGGACACTCATAAGATTTTTGTTATGTCTTTGATAGCTTTATTGTGGCCGTTCTCGTCTCTTTGGATCTTATTTTGAGAGGTTCAATAAAAACCTACTGTACAAAAATTACAAAATGTACAAAAAGTCACACACTTGTATCTGATTTCAGGTATTTTATCTGCTACTCTGTCGCGGAATATTGAGGGAGCAGGCCACACCTGGCCGTAAAATTGGTTATCAGTCAACTGTATAAATATTCTTTAGTCTCTAAAAACGAGGAATTATGTAAAAATAATGTCTGCAAATTCTAAACAGGTAATCCAGTACTTTTGTTGGGCTCCTTCATATCTTGATTATTTGATTTACTGTGATTCACTGTGGTGTACAGAAGAAGAATTACGAAATGAAAGAAGTGTGATTGTCCAGAAATCTACGGTAACTGTATGCATGGTGGTATTGTCCTCTTGTTGTTGTCCTGTAACCCAGGGTTGCAAGTGTGTGACAGTGGTGAAATTCTGTTTTTTCTTTTTTTAAATAAATCATGACATAACAAAATTATACAGCTCTTGAAATTTTATAGTTAAAAGGGAAGCAAAAGACAATCCACCAAATAAAAGGGAGAGAGTCAGCAGGTCAATAGTGATGCCAAAACCTTCATCTAAAAGAATAAAATTGCCAACAGATGTTTAATAGTGAACACACAGCACATTTCAAACAATCAAAGAGGTCCTGAGACTGTACTGCTCTTACAAAAGAAACATCAAAGAATCGTTCAGCAGCTGATGTGGCAGAACTCAAGGGGAAGGTGGGGAATAAATTACATCAATATTCAGAGATGCTACTAGTGAAAGCAGCTTTCTGCTAATAGATGGAGCTTCTGTCTACCATACATGTTCTGCTGTGAAAACAAGTGATATTTCATTTGATACCATTAATTAGTGCAACATGGCAATGATTTTTTTTTGTTGGCTATTCACACATTTGAGTAGTCACAACCTTAAACTATGTCAGAGAATTTGCAAAAAAAAAATTGAAAAAGCTAGTGCAACATTGGGGCATGCTCCTAATGAGACAATGGATAGTGTTGGATGTCCTCCCATATCTGGACCAGGGTATCACTGAGCTCCTGGGCAGTCTGGGGTGCAACGTAATGGTGTTGGATGGACTGAAACATAATGTCCCAGAGGGGTTCTATTGGATTTAAGTCAGGCGATTGTGGAATGCCTGAGTATGCAGGCATTCTCAAGGAACTGCCTGCATACTCTCACCACATAATGCCGGGCATTATTGTGTACCAGGAGGAACCCAGGACCCATTGCACCAAAGTAGGGTCTGACAATGAGTCCAAGGATTTCATTCTGATACCTAATGGTAGTCAGGGTGCTGTTGCATAGCCTGTAGAGGTCTGTGTGTCCCTCAATGGATATGCCTCCCCAAATCACCACTGACCCACCAACCAACTGGCCATACTTCATCATACATAATGTTACAGTGGCCTGCTGGAGGTCATTTGATGTCAACATCCAATGACGAGGGAAAATTTGTCAGTGACCTTCACTTGTAAAATCATTACTGTTTTGTCTCGTTGTTGCCTTTCTAGAGCCACTGCTGTTATTTTCATTAACACCAAAGGATCTGAAACTGATTAACGACCCCCTCTGCTACTTAAGTGACCAGATCAATTTCCCAGAAGTTTACCTGACTTGATGTTATACTTGATGTGTTCCTTTATTTTTTTTAGCAGTGCATGTACAGCAAAGTGGGGGGAAAAAACAATGTTTGTCTTGTCTCTAGTTTGGGAGTCAGTGCTGCAGAGAGGACATGTCAACATGAATCTGTCTTACTAGAATATTCTTGAACATGATACCTAATCTTTGTGACATCTACCTGTAAAGCTGGCCTTGGTTTCTGACCTCTCTGTGCAGGGACAAGAAAGGCTTTTATTGCCACCACATGGTCATTTAGCGCCCTCAAGTAGTCAGAGCACAGTCAGGTTGTTAGGGAACATCAAATTGTGTTATATGTATGAGTACTCAGGTTATCTCAATAATGGGCCTACTCTAATGTCTGTACTGTCTGTGTTTTTGGCTCAAATGTAGAAGAAAATTATATTTATATGTGTAGAAATATTTCATCACTTCTGATGTCCACATGCAAGTGCAGATTACATGTGCAGCCTGACACCATAAAGCCAGCAATTTAACCCCTGCATGTTGGAATCCTTTTGTTATATGAGAGGACACGTTGTCCATTATGGCTGATGTCGACGTGAATGTCACTGTTTACGCAGTTAGGTGAGAGTTAGTGTTTACACAGATGGTCCATTTAGTTTGGAACAGAAGGAGCCCCCGCTCCTACAGAGGGCTGCTACCGCTGCTACCGTCAAACAATAATGGCAAATGACAAATTAATGGTGCACAGTTTGTGATTTGATTGTATAGATACAAAATAAAAAATAAAAATACAAGTGGTGAATATTAATACTGTACAGCTCCAGGTGTTCACCGGTCATGTTATTTGCAATACATTTTATTGTGAGGACATTAAAACCGTGAATATACTCATGAGCATACTTCTCTTTTAAAAGTGCTGATGTAATGGTTGTTGATGTAATGGGCAAATTTTGATTTGAACTGAGAAAATAGTATTTTAAGAAAATCATTCGCTAATGGTCCATCTCCTGTTCTCTTTTCTCCTCTCTTCTTTATTCTGGAGGACATGGCGTCCATGTTTTACAGAAAGAATTTCAGATTTTGATTGGTCTGACCACAGATTATGTTTCTACCTTGTCTTGGTCCATTTTAAATGGGCTGTGGCTTAGATAATACATTGGTGTTTCTGCATCATATCCATGGCTTGTTCTTTACATAAAGGTGTAACGTGCATTTATGGATGGCAGGGTGGGCCACAAATGCAGGCATTTGAAAATAATGATTCACAGACAATGATTTCTGGGAGTGTTTGTAGTGATTTCCCTAAAAGAATCATAATTTTTAATGCAGTGCTGCCTGAGGGCCCAAAGAACAATGAGCAACAGTACTGATGTTCAGGCTTGTTCTTTGCACACAGAGATTTCTCCAGATCCTCTGAATTATCTGATGATATTGTGCACTGTAGGTGATGAGATATTCAACATCTTTGCAATTTTATGTTCCGGAACATTTTTGTGAAATTGTTCTACAATTTGTAGATGCAGTTTTCTTTAGATTAATGAGCCTTTGTCCATCTTTACTATTGGGAAACTCCGCTTCTCTAAAATGTTCTTTTTGTAACCAATCATGTTACTGGCCTGTTGCCAATTAACTTAATTAGCTGCAAAATGTTCCTCCAGGTGTTTCTTTTTAGTACCATTTACTTTTCCAGCCTTTTGTGATGATGTGCTGCTGCAATCAAACTTAAAATTAGCTAATAGTTTTCAAATGTAAAATTTGCTAATAGTTTTCTTAAAATTATACAGTTTAAACTTTTGATATGTTTTCTGTGTTCTATTCTATTCTATTTGTTTTTTTTCTATGGTCTATTATGAATAAAATGTGGGTTTTAAATTTGCTTTTTATGCAGCGTCCCAACTGTTTTTGAATTTGGATTTTTTAATTTATATATATTCATTCTGGAAAAAAATATAAAAATGAAAAATAGAAACTTGGCAACCGCTGATTATGTTGCACTTAAATGGAATGGGGAGGAATTTAGTTATAGTCACCATTTCTAGAGGACGTGGTTTAATTTATACTATAACCACTTCCATAAGCAAAATGTGAACGTACAATTCACCTTTTGTGGGTAGCGGAATTGTTTAAGATAAAACTTCATCACATATGTGTGAGACACATAATTGAAGAAGTCTTTTGGATGAGAGGTGAAACATCTTAACTTAAAGAAATCCAGTCACTTTTTATAAGTTCCAGAGACTATCATGACCTGCATTACTGAGAACCTACACAGACATGGAAACCAAACCAGAGCAGAGACTTAGTTATAATGTAAAAACCTAAACTCTCACCCAAAAATAGCTCAAATTTAACCAAGTGAGAGTCAGAACTCTTCAACACTCCTTGATTCAGTCACACATACATATGCTTTTTGCACCCCACAGGTAAATAAATCTATAGGTTTGCTGCCTTTTGAGCTTAGCAGATTACTCGTGTAACACAAGCAGGTCATAGCATGGGTCTAATTATCTTCCACTGCACCAAGCTGCAGCTGTCTTTGACTGTAAATAGTGCAATCAGGGAGGAAGCAATGTGGAACACATCAGAGGGTCCTCACTCCCAAATTCCCATGTGAATTTGTATCTGTTGATGGACACAAATGAAAGGAGGACTAGGCAGAAAATGGAGCTGAGCAGAGTGGGTGGGGACTTGCAAACTGCAGAACATAAAATATGATTGAACTGTTTGCTGACTATCCTTTGAAAATTGCTTTTAAATCTAACTATTAAGGGAACACTCTAGCAATTTAGGAAACATTTGTTGATCTACTCATCCCATGAAAGATTATCCATAACAAATTATGTATGCCTAGTTTGGCACAATCTGAACTAGATATAGAGGGAAACTGCAAGGCTAATTCTACTCAAAATAAGGAAGAAAAAAAAAACCCCAAAAACATAACAAAGAAAAAATATCTAAAAACGCTAAACATGTTTATTTAGCTGTTAACAGTACATAATTACCTGTGTTTGGTTTGCCAGTTGCAGATAATTAAGCCTTTGCAATCACTGTTTTCCATCAACAAGTAATTGGTGGTCAAAACAATGTTCAAAATAATAAATTAAAATGACAAGATTTAACTAGCAACATTTGTGTGTATAAGATAAGATAAGATAAGATAAACTTTAATGATCCCACAGTGGGGACATTTGTGCATTTGTGTGTGTGTGTGTGTGTGTGTCATCTCCTATGATTTAGCAGCATTTTTTTCATGGCTGTTGCAGCACACTGAAAGTCACAACCTTTAAAAGCGCAATTACATTTCCAAAAATAATTTGTAAGTATTAGTTATAATGATCCTGCTGTTATTGTTGCCTCCTGTTTTGATTTACCTGTTCATGTTCTGAGACAAGTGAAGAGTACCTGAATATCATCTGGTTCTCTCTTATTTCTACATTGTAGTTATTTGGCACTGAAGTAATCAGCACTGCATACCACTTCATGTAATATGTCATCAGTTTTCAATCATAAATACGTAATGAATTATCGATAATGAAAAAAATAAAACACTTCACATATTGTCTGATGCATGAATGAAAGATTGTAACTAAGACCAAAATGTGTCATTACCTGAAATTTCTAGTAATTTTTTAATAAGTCTACAAATATTACTGACTTACCAGTACATAATTACTTGTATTGGTAATGTAGCAGCCTCACGAATTAACGAGCACACGATGTAGACTAATAAAACAGGGTGGAACATGCGTTCAATGTCACACACGAAGGCTATGGGCCTCGTCGGAAGCGACACAAAACTCCGAGCAGGGTGTTTGTTGGCTTTGGGCCCGTCAGAAGATGGTCATTTAGTGAAGTGCCTTGGAACTTGGCAGAGGCGTCAAAGATGACACGAATCCTTCCAGCTTTTTTTGAATGATACACCCTATGGTGTGGTACGCACCAAACTGACCTTTTGGATAATAGTCCCCATGGACTATTATCTCATTCATGAAATTCTTGTAGTCCATGTAGTACTGCTTGTTCCTTTTCAGCCTTTTTCTAAACATTTGAGACGATGAATGGCACATGCCTTGTTATCTGGCAGGTTCTGCCTTTCGTTTTTGAATTGGAGCGGCATCTCAAAATGACCATTCTCCTTGTGCCTAATGCCTTTCCTTATCTTTGCTAGAAATCTGAAATCTTCTTGAGAGACCTTTAAATCTTCTGAAGCTTTCTCAACAAAGTCAGATTCCAACATTTTCAAAACCTCTGTAGGAGAGATCATTTCCTTTATCTGAGTTCTGTAGATGTAGTGAACCTTGTTAGTCATGTTTGAAGAGGGCTGAACATCAGGCACCACTTCCTTCACAATGACCTTGTGACTCACTCCGAAGGCATCTCCATAATCAAGACATGGATTGTCATAACCCACAATACTCCATCGCAGATCAGTCCTTTGTGCGAATGGCTGATTTTCATTTCCTGACACAACTTCATGAGGAACAATTGCTTGGGGGCAGCTGTAGCCATTGAGCAGGCCAATATCACAGCTTTGTAGTGAAGCGATCTCATCTGCAATGAACTCGAGATGAGGCCATGCCTTGGCTGTTTTGGGGATTGGGATGTGATCTCGGTTTGCAGGTATGAAGTCTCTTGCGTACGTTACAGGCAGGGAAATCATCATATATGAGTAAAACCCTCTTAGTTGTAGGCCTGGGAGTTTGAGACAGAACACAACTGTGTTTCTTGAAGACATGGTGGTAAGCCTTAGCTGAGCTGATTCACCTTTTACACGCAGAGCTTGCACCGTTTCTTCAAGAATAAAGATTGTGTCGCTCTGCTTATCAAGGAGCGTATACACAAGAACTTCACACTCTGGCTCATCTTCAGCTGACACCCATACTGGAACAATGGAGGATGTGTGAGTGTCACCAACATTCTGTGCAACTTTGTTAGATGTTACTTCACTTGTTGGTGTGAAACTGTTGCCTTGTGAAGCGTCTGGGTCTCTTTGTCTCATAAATACTGTTACAGGTAATTTACTGACTTGATTCCATGTTCAAAGACGATGATCTAGTCTGATTAATTATTTAACGAGTTTTCCTTCCCTTCTGAAAACATACCTGGGTTTGAAATAATACATAGAAAATACTGTACATACTGTCCTGTCAATGTCACTGTCATGTAGAAAGAGAAAGAAGAAGCGGCTATGCAGGTTGAGTGTGCAAAAACCTGTCCAAAGTGACATCAGAGTGAAATCAATAGACTGGTTAATTGATGATTCTAAATCGTCTATGACCAAATACCATACTGTGAATGATTATAAAAGCACCTGAGTTGCCATTGCATTGGCATTGGTATCCAGAGTGTGGATTGAGTGTGGGAAATACATGTGAAAGCCCCCCCCCCCACACACACACACACAAGGTTTACTACCACTCCTTTAAATTCAAGGACTAGTCTAAAATAAGTTAATTATTGCTAAATAATGTTGAATTGATAGTGATAATTATAGATGGTAATGATAAGGATTTGTTATGACATAGCAGTGAGGATGTGGCTGTGTTTACAGAGATTAGAGCATACCATAAATATTAAAGGTACGGCACTGCAGTGGTTTGAATCATAATTATCTAATAGACTCCAAATGGGGAGTCTCCTTAACACACTAAAGATAATTATGGAGTTCCATAGGGTTCTGTGCTACCACCAATTCTATTTACAGCATACATGCTTCCCTTGCGCAATGCTATTAGGAAGCAAGGCATACATTTTCATTGTAATGCAGATGATACCCAGCTTTATCTATCCATGAAGCCAGATGACACACATCAATTCTTCTTACAGTACAAGCCCAATTAGTTAAACGGAAGGAATTCCTTATTTAGTTCACTTAAAACTGGTTACTATACTTGGGCCTACAAATCTGTCTAACCAGTTACAAACAATGTATGGCATTACCTTGGTCTCCAGTAACACTGTGAGAAATCTTTGCCCAGGATATGTCCTTCTGTGTATGACTGCATTTTGGCATTTGCGCAGTTTTTCTAAAATTAGAAACCTCCTTTCTCAGGATAATGCTGAAAATCTAATTCATTGCATTTATTACTTCTTGACACAAAGCTACTGACTGTACATTTTATTTGCCTTGACGTGTGACTTAATATAGCCTTACAGGGCCAAAGGACACAAACAAATCAATTTCAAATTCAGGTCTCAGGTTGACAAAAGTTGTATTTCTTTTCTTTTTTGTTAAGAAGTTGAGTAATCCATGATGTTTACTTGTCTGATAATTTCAATCTAAATCATCAGTCTAAATCAATTTAAATCATTGATCAAAGTGGTGGAGTCTGACAGTACACAAAGCACTTTATACTAAATGTCAGAAAAATAGTAAGTTGTAGTTATGGAAAGAGAAAAAAGGCATGTGTTTGTAAATGAATTAACAACTGAAAGCTCAATTGTAGTTTGTTGATTGACATGCAGAAATGCATTGCTATTGGTTGATTAAGTTTCCTAACTAATTTCAGTAATTAGGCTGGAAGGTATTTGTGTGTGAGGGAGCAAGGTCTGCAAGTTACTGTAACTGTGTTTGTTAGCCTTTAAGCTCTTGGGATTTATTGCAAGCTAATTGCTTATCGGCAACACTGAACTCTTAAAAGTTAACTGTGTACCAGCAGCTTCCAAGACAGATAGATCAGCTCGTTTCAGACTGCTCAGGTGTTTGGAGTTAAGGCTTAGTCTTCATCGATGACTTTACACTCTCCTTTTTTTTTTCACTACCCAGTACATTTCATTGTGGGCCGCATGAATAAAAAACAAGTCTGTGCCCTTTGATTTTAAATGCGTATTTGTGAGATTACCTGTGTCTCTGGCAGCACGGTACTAAGGCACATATTTAGAAACACAAAGACATTCATGAACTGGATGAATTTATAATAATAATAACAGTAATAATAATAATAATCTTTTTTTATATGAGCACAAAATTAAAGACTTCAAGTTTTAGGGCGCAAGCATTTATTGACGTGGCAGCATTACGAAAGTCAAAACAGAGATTTGATTAAAATTTAATCAAAAGATTTTATAAGCTATTTATGAGCATACCCACATGTGCGCACCCATTTTCTGAGAAATTCTATCAAATTGGAGTATTTTCTGAGGATTTTAAAGAGCAAGTTCATTACTTTTCATGTATTCTCAAAGAATGTCATATCTTTGTTAGCATATAATGCTGTTATCTTGGCACAGTGGGTTTTTAAAACACACACACACACACACACACACACACACACACATATATATATTATAATTGCCACAATAGCGCAATATACTGGTGTTATTTTGCCTACAGGCATATGTACAGTGATGTTATAAAAGAGCAACAATGAAATGAGAGTAATGCCCACTCGCTTACTCTAAACCGGCAGTTCAGTTTTTTCTTCATCTAGATATTTCAGTGCACCTTGGATCTTTGTCAGGTCAAAATGTCTTACATGAAATAAGTGTGTGGGTGTTACGCTCTCTCTCCATAATTGGAAATATAATTCTGAGGAATTTTGAATAGAGATGCATTGCACCTGTAAGAGTGAGAGAAGCAATGAGCTGACATATTCTTCTGAAGTGTGGGTACACTGTAACAAAAAGGTTAAGGCGGATATGGGGCGAGACCTCTTTAAGAAAAAAAAAAAAAGAAAAACTCGTGCTGCTGAACTACTCTGACCAACATACTATAAGCCAACAACATTCAAACATGATAAAACACAGATTCTCTGTGATGTCAAGTCCAGTGCCAGCGCTTTTTCCCGTTATTTTTGTGCCATTGCAATCCACTGAATTATTAATCATAAGAAGTGCCATTTTTTATTCCATGTCCATGCTTTTTCTAGACTTGTATACAACTTCACTCAGCACTCAGGTAGCAACTGGCTAAAAGGAAATCTTGGCTTTTTGTGTTTGTTTTTATTTCTTGTCATGTGCCCAACCTCTGCTGTGCCCTGTGCTGTTTCCTTTCAAACTCCCCTGCCACATCTCAGCCATACACGCCTTCTGTCATTGCAGTTGTCTATCCCTAATAAGGTGACAAGTTTGTGACAGGAGATGCTGCTTGATTTATCGGGTGCACCGTGTTCTTTTGGTGCATGTCTGACGTGCATCTTCTTATAGAGACATTTGGTGATTTCTCGTCACCCTCTCAAGTGTCCTCTGCCACAAACTCAGCTCTAAAAAAGTATGGAATGGCATATTTGTTTATATGATTTCTTTATATAAAAAACATTATATGATATGGATTCAGTCTCAGACGCATTGCAACCATACATCCAGGACATTCATTATTAATTTGTACTTAATATATTTTTTTAAATGAATATTTCAAGCACACGGTCATATTCTACAGGAATAAACTGTTCGAGAACTATGATTGACAAAGCAAGAGATAGCATGCGACACAAGCCTATAAAGTCCATGTCTTTCCTCATTCAAAAACCCACTGGTTAGAACCAGTATTGCGAGTCAACTGCATTTTTTTTGACAGAAACTTGACATGGTGGGGAAGCTTAAGTGCTGCTTTGCGTTTTCTGGTTTTCATGCACAATGACTCCTTAGGGCCCTTGCACTAAAAGCCATTAGCGCTCCCAGTGGTGTAAAACTTGCATGAATCTATAAATCTTTCAAGGCAGTGGATTGGATTTGTACTCCTGATAAAGGATATGCTTTAGATGAACACTGCTTCAGCTGAATCAAGTTGCCAGCAGTACTGGCTCTGATGTTTATTAAACCAGTGAAGGAACATGAAAACTTCATTCATGCCAGGATTTGTTATTCAAAAACTGCAAAATCCTCTCCAATGGATGGCTCTTTTGCACAGATGGTAATCTATCCACCGTATCATTTAAACTATTTAGATGTCACATTTTTATTTGCATAAAGCTATGATTAGAAAAAAAAAGGAGACAAAGCAGATGAGAAAATTCAATCATAAATGCAAGTTACGTACTGCACACTACATACACTGGTCTAAGTTTATGTCTTTCACTGAAGACCTCCACTTTAACTAACGGTCAGAAATAATAAACCCATACAGGTGGTTTTCATTCCTTTGTTTCTATACTATTTCCATGTACTGCAATTTTAAGATTACCTCTTGTATCTGAGATAGAGAGAGAGAGACAGAACAGTGTTTGTGCCAAACTCTGAAGGACAGTAGGAGGGGTAGACAAATAGGGAGGTGGGAATCCAATCGCCCAGCACAAGGACGAATTATCTGACCAAGGTGCTGAGAGTGGGGTGTCTTCAGCCACTAATTGATAAGAGCCTTCTATCTTTAGTAAGCAGCAGTGTTTGGCTCAGAACATCAAAACCTTGGCTGTGGCTGAAAGGCTTGTTGTGTCCCACTCCCTTCTCATCCTAGGCTGTCAAGGGAGGGTAAAAGTCAGGATGTCACCTTGCCAGGGGGTCACTTCTGTAGTTTCCTGCCTGTAATGTTGGAAGTGTTTCCACTAATGTGAATTTGAGCCTTCTAATTTTTTTGTGCCACTTCTAAAGCACCAAGCACACATTGTTTTTAGATTTTACAACGTGTGTAAATAATTCCAGTGTGCGCTTAACTGGGGATGTACTTATGTAACTGAAAAGTGGTCATTTATAATAGAGTTTGGTTTGTAAAGAATCTGAATATTTTGTGTTTTTTTACAGCATATATTACATATGTTACATACTGTTCAAATATATACAAATACAAATATGCATGAGGCACGTGAATTGCACATCGGGTTGAGAAGCCATGCTTAAAAGCCGCACAAGGATTTGGTCAATTTTATATATATATATATATATAAGACAGATTAACACAACACATACACACACAGTTCCAGACGCTCACATATGCTTAAGAGAGTAAAAAAATGGCTGCAGTTGTTCTATAAAATATTTGTGTAAGAACATTGTGGATATGCTAGAACAACTGATGTAGACGAATAGCTGCTGAAGAAAGACAAACATATAAACAGATGGTACCACTTAATGGAACCCCACTTAATTACAAAAAGGGTTCAAAGATCTGTTTTCTACAAAACTGTCATGGTCCACTAGTCCTCTTGTGTGTCCTGCCAGTTTCTCTCGCTCGCTCTCCTCTCCTATCTGTTTGTTGTTGTCTCCTGTCTGGTGGTTCTGGTGAGGCCCGGTTTGGGTCTCCGCCCTCTGACCACACACTCACCTGGAAGCTAGGCTCACCTGTTCTTTATGATGTCATCAAGGCCACTATTTAAGCTGACGCGTTGATTTTAGTCTGTGCATGATCACTGACTGGACTACGGTTCGTTGTGCTGGCTCGCTTGCTTTGATTGCCATTGTCTTGCTCACATCTCTGCACCACTTACCTAGTTGTTTTCCTTGTTGCCTAGATTCCCTGGAGACTTGGAGAGATTGGCTGCTAAAAGGAGAGATACTAAGGATTCACTGGTCTGGACCTAAGCGAGGATTCCCTTTCCCTTGCCAACTGTAAACAAACCGTGTTCAACTTTTATCCTTTTAGACCTGCTCTTGAGTCCAACACGCCCACCGGGCTTGACAAAAACCATATTAAACTCACCAACTCATGAGAAGAGTTTATCTTTTTCCTTTTTTTTTTTAAGCTATGCCCATTTTGGATAGTTAACATGCATCTGTGATGCCAATCTTTAATTGTTATAAGAATGTCTGTCAAGAGGTTAAAATTTATTTAAAGTCTCCCCTTGGAATAAAATATTTCCACTTTTTACACTGTCTAAGCTTTCCCTTTGCATCACGCTCAGCCCAAAATGTATGCTTTGCACAGAAGATGTGCATATAATAAACTTTCTAACAAGTAGATGAAATCCATGACAGTCTGCAATACATTCATTCTCCAAAGTGGAGAAAGGGAGCCCTTCAAATTTTAATGATGGCCAGGGTGGCATAAATCATGTCCAACCCTCTGGACAAATGTGATGTTTTTATCCCCACTCTAAGAAAGCTCAGAGAAGATTAATGTTGTTTACCTCAAGAAATGTTGCAATGTTACATTGCCATGTCTCATTGCAGCCATGCTATGTTTAGTCTGTCTACCAACCAATGTGTTCTAGGCTCTGTGCAAACTTAAAAAAAAATAATAATTTGAAGCATTGTCATCTTATGGAATAAATGCAGTGAAACCTTTGCTGTTGTTAGACTGTGTAATTTACACAAACTCCAGTATAAAGTCATACAGTCCTCCATGGCCACCCAAAATCCAGTCTAGCTTCCTCCCTGGAGGGAAAGTTAGTAATGTCACTATGCACTTCCTGCTGGGTAAGGCTCAACAGTATGTTTCCGTGTGGGGAGGGTTGAGCTCATAGTTTTAATGCAAACATCAGTGTTGCATGTGCTGTAGACATGGGCAATAAATGAAAGCATGCTGGCGTTGATTCTACAAGTGTGTTGGATGGATGGAACACAATTCCATTCCATGTCTAACAGGTTTTTGGTTCGACTGACAACAGTTTACTGCTGCGGCTAGACACCATATGATTTAAATGCTGAAACCATCACTGATCTCTCATGTTCAGGGACTCCTCAAGCCTTATGGATGGGTGCACTGTTATTCTGTAGAAATGTTCTATATTTAAATAGTTTATAAGATAGAGGTGATTACTTGGAGCAACCTGTTAATGATTCTCATGTTTTTTACCTGTGTCTCCAGCCGCTATTTTTAATGAAAATATTTGTGATGCATTTAAAAGTGCCTTTATATAGTGTGCATGTGTGATTTTACACAGCTAATACTAGTCTGTTCTGTTCAGTTCAATTCAATTTTATTTATAGAGTGTCAATCAGAACAGTTGCCTAACACAGAAAAAGAAGAAACTAGGACCAAATAAAGTCAGATCATGGCTCAGGCTGGTCATTTTATAGAACTGTTATCTCCTTTACACCCAGCAAGCCCACAAACTCACCCACCCAGCATAGTTCCAGCTGGCTCTCTTGATTTATCATTCCTTTTATGGAAATTCTAGGATATCATTGGTCACAATGACATTTTTTATTATAACAATTTAATCGAATGTAGTTTTCTTCATTTTACCATCAGTGAAATACAAAATAAAATAAAATAAAATAAACAGTGCTTCTGAGTAATGCACATACAGTATCTGCTTTTAATTTATTGTCAAAGTGTATTAAAAATATTCATATAAATGCCTTTTTTCTGGTGTTTCTATTTTTTTACCCCAAACTGGTGCATGCTTTATCATTCATTTTAATTATTATTAATTTTAATTATTATTATTAGATATATGCATGGCATACCCTGTCATAAATGGTCATAAAAATGTGTATATTTATGTACTCTATCCAGTATGGGGCGTGTGTGTGTGTGTGTGTGTGCGTGTGTATGTGTGTGTGTGTGTGTAAAGGACTCTGTCCAGTCCCACTGTTTAAGTCACGTATCAGTGACTGAGACAAATACAAGCTATAGTTTGTAACACGCCAGCTGCTGCTTTAGTGTAAATGCAAGAACTGTGGCAGTTCAATTTGCATTTTCTTAACCACACTGATTACCACACAACCTCCTGAATGACAGACTCTGAGCGTGTGGTTCGAAGGGCTCTGTGTTCTTTTTGCCTAAAAATAAAAACCCAGACCTCCCTTTCCGCAGCCACCTCCTCCAGCTTTTCTGGAGGGAAACCAAGGCATTCCCAGCCCAGCCCAGAAGTAAAGTATCTCCAGGATATCCTGGGTCTACTCTGGGGCCTCCTCCTGGTAGAACATGCCCGGAACACCGAGATGCATCCTAGTCAGATGCCCAAACCACCCCAACTGGCTCCATTTGATGTAGAGGAGCCCGACTTTTCACTGTCTAAGGGAGAGGCCAACCACCCTTCAGAGAAAGCTCATTTCTGCTGCTTTCCCCAATGGATGATACATCAGGCCCGAGGTGTGTGATTCCCCCCTATAGTTGGAGCACACACTCCAGTCCTTCTTAAAGATGGGAAACACTGCACCAGCCTACAATTCCAGAGGCAATGCCTAAGATCTCCATGGCATTGCAGAAGCATATCAACCAAAACAGTCGTATAACATCCAGAGCCTTCAGAAACTCATCCATCCCAGCCCTGCCACCAAGGACTGTCCTCAACCCCAGTGATGGATAAGTTGTCCCCCTCACTCTGCTTTCTGTACAGAAGACATGTCAGCAGGATTTAGGAGGTCCTCAACGTATTCCTTCCACCACCAGACTATAGCCTCAGAAGCACCCCACCCGCACTATACACCATGTGAGTAGACAACCGCTTTCCCCTCCCGTATTGCTAGACAGTTTGCTAG